>SJYQ01006743.1:0-38013 GCA_006410935.1 Redunca redunca | reverse complement strand
GGGTGGTGTCATCTGCATATCTGAGGTTACTGATATTTCTCCTGGCAGTCTTGATTCTGTCACTCACCTTCAATTTACACTGTATAACAGCTCCTCCTGAAAGCTTACCCAGGTGCTTCAACTTTCTCTCTTTCAGCCTATGCTGCTGCTGCTGCTGCTAAGTCACTTCAGTTGTGTCCGACTCTGTGCGACCCCATAGACGGCAGCCCACCAGGCTCCCCCATCCCTGGGATTCTCCAGGCAAGAACAATGGAGTGGGTTGCCATTTCCTTCTCCAATGCACGAAAGTGAAAAGTCAAAGTGAAGTCGCTCAGTCGTGTCCGACTCTTAGCAACCCCATGGACTGCAGCCTACCAGGCTCCTCCATCCATGGGATTTTCCAGGCAAGAGAACTGGAGTGGGGTGCCATTGCCTTCTCCATCAGCCTATGCTACCAATCCCATATTAGGTTATACACTCCCCTTCAGTAAGCTTGGTAACTAACAATTCGGAACATCCCTATTTTGCTTTTCACCTGGTAACTGCCTCTCTTATTGCCCTTCTACCTTTTGAAGGCAGAGTCCATATCTGCATTGTTTCAGCCAGTGCCTAACACACAGCAGACACACAAAATTTTGTTCATGAATGAGGGCAGAAATGATACATTCAAGTAAATACATATAGATGCTAAGAGATCTTAGAGGAATCATTCCCCAAGAAGAGGTCAAACACCTAGAAGTTGCTTACCAATATATAAGAAGGTTTTACAAGAGCTCCCTGGTGGCCTAGTGGTTAAGCTTCTGGGCTTTCACTTCCATGGCCTGGATTCAATCCCTGATCAGGGAATATCCATCCACAAGCCACCTGGCCTGGCCAAAAAAATCAAAAAAAGATTTTACATAAAAGCTTTTAACATTTGAGAATCTATCTGAAGAAGATAATCTATTACTATACAGAAGATTATCTTTTTGGTTATAAGCGCAAGTGAAAATAGAGGAAAGCACTATTGAAAAATAAGAATAAAACTCTGCCATCAAATAATCTATGGTACTGATATAAATCTCTTGGACTCAAGAGGTTAAAATATAACTAAAAGATGCCAACACAGCTACTACAGTTTCTGGAATTTAAAACACACACACTTATGACTTAATATCATGCTATAAAACACCAAATGTCTTCAGTTTTCTGTTCCAGGAATGATGTTTGGAATTCCGCCAAACACAGAGAAGAACCTCTGGCTCCTACATGTGAGGGAACTAGCCTGCCCAGAAAGGATGAAATCATGTATAATATGGTAGAGAGCGCTGGCATAAAATGACAAATTTCAAGTAAGCAGAAAACAAGGTAGTAGAAATTAACTCTGGATATAGACCAGCCTGGCCAGGTGAGAGTCTCACCCTAAAATGGACAAAAAGAATACCTTAAGGCATTGTGAGAATTATAAAAATTATATAAAACATTTAAAATACTCAGATTCTGACACATGTATCCAGTGTTCAATAAGTGGTAGCTATTGACATTACTATTGCTTTACGATACAAGAATCTTAGAAAGCAAAGATCCAGGTAGCAAAAGTTATATTCTAAGAGTTCAGGCTTTTTCCTATTACTTATTGTTTCTCATTACCTAAGCTTCTTTTCTAACATGAAACTGTACTTCTTCTAAACTGCCTCCCCCCAACAATAATAATTTACTTATTACAAAATCTAGCTCTAATTATTACCCAAAAAGACTGTATTTTCTTTTAGAAGAACAGAAAATTTTGTTATAAAGTATTTCAAATTCTCATAATACTAAATCAGTCATTTCAAATGTAGAAAAGGCACTTAAAATTACGTTTAAATGTCAGAAACTTCCAAAATCCTTAAAATATGGAAGACAAAATATAATATGGTGTACAATAAACTGCACTGTATCCTCCCACATTCATAAGTGGCAATTCTAACTCCTACTCCCTCCCTCAGAATGTGACTATTTGGAGATAAAGCTTTATAGAGGCAAATAAAAATGAGATCATCAGGGCAGGAGAACTGACTACTCCAACATGACTACTGTCCTTAGATGAGGAGGGAGTTTGGACATAAGACATGTGCAGAGGAAGAGCATGTGAAGAACCTGGGAGAAGACAGCCATGTACAACCACGGAAAGAGGCCTCGGGAGAAAATTCTGCAGATACCTTGGTCTTGAACTTTTCTAGCCTTCAGAACTGTGACAAAATTTCTGTTGTTTAAGCCACCTGCTCTGTGGTACTTTGTTATGGCAGCCCAAGCAAACTAATGCAACCTCCTCTTCCTAAAACTAGATTGGGTTTACAGACTGGCATTACACTTCTAATCACAAGCTAATCTCAATACTACCTAGAATTAGACAAATTTTCAGTTAAAAAAATCAAATACCTCAAGCTAGAATCTTTATGCAGAATGATTTATACATTTTAAAGTTTTTTTAATAAAGTACATTATACTATCTGGGCTAAGTTGATCTAAAACACTGTATCACTTGTTTTGAAGGAAAAATGAATATTCCAAATCTGCATGTGGACGTATTAAAGAGTCCTCTCCAACCTGAACAATTTTATCTTTTTTTAAATTACTTATCAAGCTTTATAGAAAGAACACATCTGAGTATCATTCTATTGGTGATGGCAACTGAACAATACTCATAAAACATAACTCTCTTGAGTAATAATTATCAAAGATTGTAACTGTATAATACTAAGTATAAAACAAAATGCAATTACTAGAGGACAACTGCTCCACAGTGTTGTGTTGGCCTCTGCCACACACCAGCACAAACAGCCACAGGTATAAAATACGTCCCCTCTCTCCCCATCCCACTCCTTAGGCTGTCACAGAACACTGTCAACCTGAACAAGCTGAGAAATACTGTTTTTCAATAAAGACAACACAGACTATGGATTCAAAGCAACAAGGATTAAAAGCCTAGTGTTGCCCTTTACTAGTTATGTGGCCTTAAGGAAGTTATTTCACCTCTCTGACCCTCAAATTCCTCAACTGTAAATGGGGATGAAAATATCATCTTACAGGATTATCAGGATTAGTGAGAGCTAAATTAAGCACTTGGCACAATTCCTAAAACAAGGTAAGTACTCAATAAATGGTAGCTATAAGATCATCATCCAAATGTACACAAAAAGGTGTTACTGTTAGGAGAATTGTAAACTTGTAAACCTTTCTGGAAGGCAATTTTGAAATATCTACCCAAACATTAAGGATATCCCTCTGACCCAGAAATCTGACAGAGTTCTATGGAAATACATGCAAAAGTGGGTAAAATGGAAGAAGAATTATCTTTGTAGCACTGTCTTACTAACCAGCCAATACAGGTCTGGCTTAATATTAGACCTTACTAGATTCATTATAGTCTAATGAATTTTTATTACTTTTTAAATGAAGTAGATCTCTGTTCTGACAAAAAGAAGGCAATAACAGAATAAGCACAATGGGATCCAACAAAGTAAAAACTATGTGCTTACATTTAATACTAAATCACAAATTACTTTCGCTTTTTGCTAATATAGCCTACATCCTGTAAAATTTTAAAACTCATTATCTTTATTTCTAATAGAAAAAGAAACACAGATGGGCACCATATTTTGAGACTAGTGCTTTCCTATGCTGTGGAAAGAGATATGTTAAGGGAACTTCGCAGAAAAACATACTGCATGCTAAACCTCCCTCCTCAGTGAAAACTTCTAGAATATAAAGTACACAATCAAGATACTCAAAATCAATTTCTATTCGATATTTTTCAGTTTCTACAGTCAATTCTAATTCTACAGAGTTGGTCACGAAACATTTTAAAAACTGCTATTTATTGTAAACCAGTCACACTCCCAAACTCTTTCTCCCTTCCTTTCAAAATAATCTACTTAAATATGCACCTAGAACACAAAATTACTTGAATGTGACCTAAGAAAGCATAAAAGAAATCTATAACCAAAATTAGTCAGAAAGATTCAACATTTTAGACGAGAATGAACCTCCACTTAATATAATCCAAATGTAATACACAGAACAAGACCGGGACTGGAATCATGGACATGGAAGACCACTATGGAAATGGAAAAACTGTGTTTTAGAGTTGAGTAAAATGAAGCACAAAGTGTGACTGGACCAAATTCACAGAGTGAGAAAGATGGAGGATCAGTGCTAGGCCCTGACCTCTCGGTCTAAAATTCCTTTTTCTAGAATCATACTGCCTCACATCATAGCTTACAGTTTTAAATCAATTCCTTTTTCAAATAAATTAGCAAAAATAGCATCAAATAACATACTTGGTTTCATAAATATGTATAAGTGAAACAAACATTAGCTGGCACATATTACCTGGCATATTTGTAATACTATCTATATAGCTCTGCATTCATTGAAATTTCAAGCATGTAAAATATCCTGATCAGACACTGCAAAGGTGTCTGCTCTGCAAAAGCAGAGATGAAATGCTTTAGGAGAACCAATTCATCCAACTGCCCTGGAGGTAGAGCAATTAGATTCTAATTAGTTGTAAGAACAAATTTTTTAGTCTTATGTGTTTGAATAGCATTTTGTTTGTTTTGGTAGCACTTTCCCTTTTATAAATAATGTTTCTTATCTCTGATTTCAAAGTCACCTTTCAACCTAATGGAGGCACATGGCTGACTCTTCTCTCCTTAGAATAATATTCACGAAAAAATAAACATTAATGCAAAGAGGCATTTCTTTTCCTATTTTCCATCACTGAAAACCAGTTTTAATAGCAATATATGAAAATCTCTGATGATATAACATTTGTATTTTACCAGAAGATAAAAATCCAGAAAGTAAGGACAAGGAAAACTAACAGCAGTATAAGACAAAGAATACATGAAGTTGAAATCAAGTAGACAATAGATCTCCGAAATCTTGTTTGGGGAAAATAAAATGATCATCCTAATATGAGATGCAACTGGCAACTTCAAGTTAAGTTTACCAAAAAGAAAAGGGACAACTAAGAAATCACTGCCTTTGTCTCATATCAAAAATAAAATACTGAGGCAGGTCTGTTAAGACACACTCAAACATAAAGCAATAAAATTAAGTTGTTTCATCTAAAAAGGGGGGAGGGTTCACAAATGAAATAGAATCAAATTATTACAATACAAGGCTATGGGTAATTTATAAATATACCATTAGCCTTCCAATATGACAGTTTAAAATGCAATATTCAAAGAAAATATAGCTTATCAATACTGTCAACACAAAACATGGTTTAGTATAATTTTCCTAGGTTTGACTGAATAATGCAATGTGATAATTAACTTCATTTTTTATCCACTAAGTGTTGATATTTTTTTCTTTAACAAAATCCAAGTATTCAGGACTATGAGTGATGAGTGACCTTGAGGCAGCACTTGGAAAGCAGTCACCATGGCAACACTACCACCAAAGTGCCTCATCCTCAGTGAAAGGACCAACCTGGAGCATGAGGATTTAAAACCTAGGGAAACAGAGCTTCCTTCAAGTCAAAAAAAAAGGGGGGGGGGGCGGAGGGGGAATCAGTGAAAGGACCAACCTGGAGCATGAGCATTTAAAACCTAGGGAAACAGAGCTTCCTTCAAGTCAAAAAAAAAAAATGAAGAAATCAGTTTAAAAAATGTTTATACAGCAACCTTTCTTTTTTAGCCCTTCTATTTATTTATTCTTCATGAAGGGGGGACTATACACATTAAATTATCTTAATGATGAAATATTAAGCCATGTAAAATTTCATCTTTCATGTTTCCTATATGGGCAAAATACACTGCTGAGATATGGACAAATGATTTTTATTTTTTTAGTGCAGTTTAAATGTTTCAACAGAATCACCACTATTCTAATTTTCTTTTAATACAATCCTTTCTTTTCCTACCTGCACCTTGACAAGGAAACACGAGGAAGGGTTGATTTAAAAACTCCAAATACAAAACAGGAAACTGTAATCCTACATATACAACTAAAGAACCAGCTGTTTGTCTGCTAAAAATGGGGTGGGGAGGAATGCAAGTTTCTTTGCATTTAGAGTTTTCATATATATAAAGTTATATGTCTTTGCTTCAGACATAGATACAGTTTTTCTAGAGAATCCACTCCTTAAAATGACTGAAGTGTTATTCTGGCTTTCATCACCAACACAGTAAGCACAGAGCCTGACGTAAGTGGGTACCGAAGGACTTCAAACTTTCTGCTCACGTACCTACCAAAGGAATTTTGTAAAACTATGTAATCCAGAATATTTGTAAGTTGACATTTAAATTTTTCATCAGCTTAACTAGTTACAAATCAGTAATTTCCAAAGTAAGTATTAGCATTTTAATAAACTGTTAGATCACTCTTAAGTATTCAGAGGAATCTGAATTAATATCATCCCTCACAAACAGCAAGAAATTTTATAACTGTCCCTTTCTCCTCAAATACAAATTCTCATTCCTCTTCTCTCACAGTATTTGATCACAATGGGATATTATTTTATGCCTGAAAGTATTTTATTGATCATTCCATCTCTGTAACAAAAGGATATATAAACTGAAAATTGAATTCCATCTGATCACAGGCTTTAAGTGCTGAAAACACATTTTATTTTGAATTATTACTACCATCATTATTAAGATGTTGATGTTCAAAATATAAGCGTATTACAAATTTTGATAAAATACATGTAAAAATTACATTTTTCATTGTAAGTGAATCTGTTAAGATGCAGAGTCAGGGGTTCTTCTCCATACCCCGCCTCATACATTCAGATATCACAATGAATAATATTCATAAATTGCAGCAGTATTTGTCAATTTATACATTTTGTTTGTAAAACTATAAATAAAACTTGCTGACATGAACAGATCATTAAGTGGAAGAAGCTATGGGAAGGCAGTGTCGCGCAATCCTTTCAACCCAATCTTAGTTACACGACAAAAATCTCAGTGAACTATCAAAAATTATTTGTTCATAATTTCCCAGAGAGCAGTTTGATTAACCTTCCCTTCTGTTTTGATTTTGATGAAAATAGATTCAAAAGCACCTGACAGACCACTTGTTACCCAGCCACTGGAGTCCTTCACTTTTCTAAATCCTGACACCAATATATATATAGTTAACTGTGTGTTTCAAACCCCAGATTTTTCCTTTTTTTGGCTAACATCCAGTGTCAATGCAACACAGTAAAAAGTTATTCCTTTCTTTTGGCACTTAGAAGAACAATTGTAAAAGGAGACATCTGGAGAAAAAGACCCTACAAAATCATTCTCAAGCAGACCAACTTAAGAATTTAAGAGAACAAAAGTTTACAAACCTGGAAACTGAAGTCTTTAAAGCCTCACACTTTATGGAAAACACAGAGGACAGAAGAATGTACTAAATGACACCAATCAAATGCAAAATGGGAAGTTTTCGAAGATATAATCTCAGTTTTTCCAACAAATAAACTGCAAGGGAAAGAGAGAGGGAAACAGCAGGAGCGCTAAATTAGGAGAGACATGAAAGAGGGTGGAAGTCCCTGGCAGCCCAGGGGTTAGGACTCTGCGGTTTCACTGCTCAAGGCATGGGCTCTATCCCTGGTTGGGAAATGAAGATCCCACAAGGGACGCAGTACAGTGCAAAATAAAAATGAAAAACAACAACAAACCGCAATATGTGCATCTGATCCAAATAAAGTATACAACAGTTAGTTATGTTTCAAGCAACTGAAAACCTGAACATCCCTAGATATTTGATATTTTAAAAAATTTAAAGGTGAGAATTTTAATAGTCCTTATGTTTTAAGACATTTATGAAAATTTTTATGATAGACTAGTATGTTATTTAGGACTTGCTTCAATATAATATAGGAGAAAAAAGGAGTATGAATAAAAACTGGCCATGAGTTACTAACTGCTGAAGCCAGGAGATAGTTTCATGAGAACTCATTATAGTACTCTCCCTAGTTCTCTGTGTTTGAAATTTCATATTAAAAAGTTTCTTAAAATTATTTGTGCTCATATATCCCTTGGGAAGTCTTCATGGACCCTCGTAAAATCCAAACCCAGATCAAAACACCATGTGCAAGTGGATTTTAACAGCTCCGGCTGACCAACATGAGGCAGGAGATGAACATGCAGAGAAGCCTCTTGATGCTCTGAATATTCATGAAATTTTGAAGCTCGAACCTCAAAGAGAGGACCAAATACTTTCTCTGGAATGTTATCACTTAATGTGCATTAGTGTATATTAGCAAGATACACACCAGTAAACACTCCTCTCTTATCTTTAACAAAAAAAACACATTTACTGAACTTCCCTGGTGGTCCAGTGGTTAAGAATCAGCCTGCCAAAGCAAGGGACACAGGTTTGATCCC
Organism: Redunca redunca; assembly: GCA_006410935.1. Classification (NCBI taxonomy): domain Eukaryota; kingdom Metazoa; phylum Chordata; class Mammalia; order Artiodactyla; family Bovidae; genus Redunca; species Redunca redunca. Next base: position 29,683 of record SJYQ01006743.1, on the reverse strand, counting down.
TGCTCCAGGAAGATTCCACATGCCAGAGGGTAACTAAGTCCGTGCGCCACCACCGAAGCTGGCGAGCCTAGAGCCTGTGCTCAACAACCGAAGCCACTGCAATGAGAAGCCTGCACACTACAAGGAAGAGCAGTCCCCGCTCGCCACAGCTACAGAACAGCTCCTGCGCAGCAGAGACCCAGCGCAGTCAAAATAAACAAATAATAAAATAAACAATGAAAAAGAAAACACATTTATCAGCTCACAGGTAAAGTTTAAATGATCTAAAACTGGTCAGCAATCTTAAGTGAATTACGTACTTGTGCATATTTATATAAGTATATGTGTGAATTAAATACATGCACATATACATATATACACTTACATTCATTTTTTTAAAGTACGCCCTTCCAACATGAGGCTAGCAACAGGACAAAAAAAATCAATACACCAAAATAACATGTCAAAGTGAGTTTAAGACTTTGACTTTTATTAACTTCAGTTATCTTTATTCCTTGCCATATAACCTACCTCACAGCAGAAACTAACACAACATCAAAACACTATAAACCTGGCTAAATATTCACTCAAAAACCTATTTCATATTGCATCTTTTCTTAAGAAGTAAAAGGGAGGGGGAGAACTAAGTATCTTATACATCAGTGCTTTGTTAATCCACATCAAGCAATTTTAAAGTCAAATTTCAAAAACAAGAAAACTGTTTTGTATGTACAGATAGACATCTGGATTAAAATTAAAATGCAGTATTTGAAAGTTCCCAAAATGGCAAGGGTCTTCCCTGGTGGCTCAAAAGTTAAAGCATCTGCCTCCAATGCTCCAGGAGACCCGGGTTCCATCCCTGGGTCGGGAAGATCCCCTGGAGAAGGAAATGGTAACCCACTCCAGTATTCTTGCCTGGAGAATCCCATGGACGGAGAAGCCTAATAGGCTACAGTCCACGGGGTCGCAAAGAGTTGGACACGACTGAGCGACTTCACTCACTCAAAATGGCAAGACTATTTCCAACTACAACTGCAATGTGAAGAAAAACTGTCCCATCACTTTAAATTGTCTCCTTACTGATTTAATAAAAGATTTTTAAAGAGGAAAGGTACATTTCTCTCCTATACAAAACACCAAAAGAACTCAGACACAAGATACAGAATATTTACTTAGAAAGACTACATTCCACAATATATGACAAGAAAATCACTACCTGATTACCTCTATTTTAACATGGAAACACATTTATCAACTAACAGGTTAAATGTTTTAAAACTTAATCTTATTTTTAAAATACATTTAACTTTTTAAGAGAAACCTATCAAAAAATAATCTATTGGACATGCTCTGCCAATCAGTTAGTAATCAATACACTGTATACCTTAACTAAAATGGCAGAAATATTTAAATCATTCACAGCCAAAGATAATTCACTTTTCACTTTCTTCCCTGCTTTTTTTCTTTTTACTTCAAATGAACTCCCTAAGATATTTTCAATTAAAAAAAAAAAAAGGTGAAGCCAAGGAGGAGTAATTTTCCCCCCTTTTATGGCCACACCACAGGGCACGCGTGATCCTCCTTCCATGACCAGGGACTGAACTCTGCCCTCTGCAGAGGAAGCCCAGTATCCTAACCACTAGGCGGCCAGGGAAGTCCTGAGAGGGAGTAATTTTTAAACACAAAGCGAACTACACGTCTTAGCTTTGTTTAGTTAAGAAATTAATGAAGTATTTAAAGCATAAGCTTAGAAATAACCTAATAAATAATGCTCAAAATTCTCCATGCTAGGCTTCTCAGTGAACTGAGGACTTCCAGATCTTCAAGCTGGATTTAGAAAAGGCAGAGGAACCAGAGAACAAATTGCCAACAGCCACTGGATCACAGAAAACGCAAGAGAATTCCAGAAAAACATCTACTTTTGCCTCATTGACTACGTTAAAGCCTTTGATTGTGTGGATCACAACAAACTGTGGAAAATTCTTCAAAAGATGGGAATACAAGACCACCTCACCTGCCTCTTGAGAAATATGTATGCAGGTCAAGAAGCAACAGTTAGAACTGGACATGGAACAATGGACTGGCTCCAAACTGGGAAAAGAGTACATCAAGGCTGTATATTGTCACTCTGATTATCCAACTACTATGCAGAGTACATCATGCAAAATGTTGGGCTGGATGAACCACAGGCTGAAATCAAGACTGTCGGGAGAAATATCAGTTACCTCAGATATGCAGATGACAACACTCCTATGCAGAAAGTGAATAGGAACTAAAGAGCCTCTTGATGAAAGAGGAGAGTGAAAAAGCTGGCTTAAAACTCAACATACAAAAACAAAGATCATGGCATCTGGTCCCATCACTTCATGGCAAATAGATGGGGAAACAATGGAAACAGTGACAGACTTTATTTTCTTGGACTTAAAAATCACAGCAGATGCTGACTGTAGCATGAAATTAAAAGACACTTGCTCCTTGAAAGAAAAGCTATAACCAACCTAGACAGCATATTAAAAAGCAGAGACATTACTTTGCCGATAAAGGTCCGTCTAGTCAAAGCTGTGGTTTTTCCAGTAGTCATGTATGGATGTGAGAGCTGCACTATAAAGAAAGTTGAGCACCAAAGAATTGATGCTTTTGAACTGTAGTGTTGGAGAAGACTCTTGAGAGTCCCTTGGAATGCAAGAAGATCCAACTAGTCCATCCTAAAGGAGATCAGTCCTGGGTGTTCATTGGAAGGACTGATGTTGAAGCTGAAACTCCAATACTTTGGCCACCTGATACAACGAGCTGACTCATTTGAAAAGGCCCAAATGCTGGGAAAGATTGAGGGCAGGAGGAGAAGGGGACAACAGAGGATGAGATGGTTGGATGGCATCACTGACTCAATGGACATGAGTTTGGGTAAACTCCAGGAGTTGGTGATGGACAGGGAGGCCTGGCGTGCTGCAGTTCATGGGCTCGCAAAGAGTTGGACACAACTGAGCGACTGAACTGAATACTGAACTGAATGTATGGGTATGAGAGCTGGACCATAAAGAAAGCTGAATGCCAAAGAATTGATGCTTTTGAGCCGTGCTGTTGGAAAAGACTCTTGAGAGTCCCTTGGACTGCAAGGAGACCAAACCAGTCAATTCTAAAGGGAATCAGTCCTGAATATTCATTAGAAGGACTAATGCTGAACTGATGCTGAAACTCCAATACTTTGGCCACCTCATGTGAAGAGCTGACTCACTAGAAAAGACCCTGATGCTTGGAGGGATTGGGGGCAGGAGGAGAAGGGGACAACAGAGGATGAGATGGCTGGATGGCTGGATGGCATCACCAACCTGATGGACATGAGTTTGAGTGAACTCTGGGAGTTGGTGATGGACAGGGAGGCCTGGCGTGCTGTAATTCATGGGGCCACAGTCGGACACGACTGAGCGACTGAACTGAACTGAATGCTGAAGGGCCAATACTTTGGCCACCCAATGTGAAGAACTGACTCACTGGAAAAGACCCTGCTGCTGGGAAAGACTGAAGGCAGGAGAAGAAGGGGACGACAGAGGAAGAGATGATTGGATGGCATCACCAACTCGATGGACACTGAGTTTCAGCAAGTTCCAGGAGTTGGTGATGGACAGAGAAGCCTGGTGTGCTGCAGTCTATGAGTGTGCAGAGTCAGACATGACTGAGCAACTGAAATGAACTGAACATTTTATCAGCAAAGGATGGATATTTTAAAGGATGGTGCATATATGGAAAGAAGGGGGGCGGAAGATGTCAAATGCATAGAACAAGCCATAAAAAAAATACTGATTTCAACTTATTAACCTGGAAAGATGTTCATCACATTAGTGGGAATAATAAAAGATTACAGAACAGCATGCAAAAACCCCTTATTTCTAATATATATTAAAAGTCTACACAGGTATGTAGCAAGATACATACAAAACTGTTAGTGCTAGCTTCTACATATATACTTTTACATTGCTTAAATTTCTCTTAAATGTGCATCATTTTAAAAAACATACTACTCCTTACAAAAAAATCAGAAAAGATTTTTCCTTAGTGTTAACAATATGCATAAAATAAACTTTAAATAAAATTGGAAACTTTTGAACCTTTGTCAAAGTCTATATTTTAAAACAAATATGTAAATAATTTATTTAATTTACTTAAATTAAACATTTACATATTTTAAAACAAGTAGTAAGTTATTCATGGTACCATACAAGAATTTTTGAAGACGTACATATAGGAGGCAGGAGCACACAGTACCAATTTTTGCCTAAATTGACAATGCATTAGGGGGTAAATTATGGTGGGCTTCTTCTCTCACGCTTCTTAATATAAATACCTATTTAAGCATTGTCTCAAGTACTTTAAAAAAAAAAATCCCTGTAGTTGGTTGAAGGTACATTGGTTCTTCACCTAAAGCATTCTTTTTCTTTTTTTTGGAGGGAGGCATACGTGACTTTATTAGAAAAGTGAAAAAGAGAACAAAACAAAAAACAAACCTCACAAAACACTGTGAGGAGCTGGTCCTCAGCGGATGCCTTGGTGGATGAGGCTGCTTTTGGCTGCACTGGCCTCCCACTCCCGCCACCGGGCAGGGTCCAGCTCAAAGCAGCGCCGCAGTCGCAGGGTCTCATCTGCTGCTGCGGATGCCACTGTACCCCATCTGGGCTCATGGTCAGACTGAGCACCCGGGCTGTGTGACCTTTCAGCTCAGCCACCTTGGCCATGGTTGGGTACTTCCAAATAACCAACTGGTTCTGGGCAAAGCCGTGGCCTGAGATGAGCTCCTTGTAGTGGGGAAACCAGAGGATGGAGCACAGCTGGGAATGGGCATCCACGGCACTCAGGCCCCAGAGCAGACGCTCCAAATACGAATGTGTCGATCACTTGTGCCCCTGCCAGTTGCCAGGACGTTGGACTACCAGGGACACCAAGCTACAGCCTTGCAGCCCCTTGATGCTGGGTGAAGGTCTGCAGAAGAACCCAGCCGAACCCTCGAGGAGCACTAAGCCACACGCTGACCAAGCTGTCATTGCCGCCACTGGCTAAATGCCATCCATCCGGGGCCCAGCGCAACCCACACACTTCCTGGCTGTGGCCACGCAGTGTGGCCACATGGTGTTCTGCTACCGGAACATCATGGTGGTGGATGTGGCCGAGCGTGAGCCACTGGACAGGATACAGCCATTCCAACAGAGGGAGCCCACTCGGGCAGAATGACTGGTCATGTTTCAAAGCCGTTTCTGCTGTTGCACATCCCATAGCTGCACCTCGGCACTGCTGGTGCCCACAGCCAGGCAGCTGCCCTCTTTGATCCGGCCCACAGAAGATATATAGTCCCCAGGCTGCTCCATCTGCAGCAGCTGCAAAATGTCACCAGTCCTAGCACTCTACAAGGATACACTGTTGTCCAAAGCCACAGCCAGTACATTCTCAGAGCTCCAATCCACAAGGTTCAGGCAGTAGTCATTCCGGATTTCAGGGGCATCCAGGATGCGGTCTGGCAGGGAAGGAATGTAACGGCAGGTCTTCCTGCTAGAGCCCGGCGTGGCCTTCTGGCTATAGCATACTTTTAGTCTGTTCTGGTAACCCTCTGGGGCATTTTGTGGTTTTCCACTGAGCAGAAGGAACTTGGCTTCCTCCATGTCAAAACCGTTCAGATTCAAAGCCCATGCTTTCTGATGTTCCTTCTTGGTGGGAGTCTCACTGTGTCGGGCTGGTTCTCCTTGCTCAGGAGGAAGCTAGCCACCTCCATCTGGGAAGCACTGTGATGGGGGATATAGTGGTCACCGCCAGGTTTGCTGGGGGTGGTCTGAAGCTTGGTGCTGGATTTGCCGGGAGTTCGGCCTGGAGTCCTGCCGGCGCTGTGGGATCGGTTGGCTGCCCGCATAGGCGAGGGGGCCAGCCCCGCGGCTTCCTTCGCTTTGCGCGCTGCCAACGCGCGCCGGGCGGGGGGCTGCATTGGGGATGGGTGTATCCAGCTGCAGCAGCGTGTGCAAGTCACTCTCGAACACGAACTGGGTCATGGGAACGTCGTCAGTTTAGAGCAGGTTCTGATCCCAGGCCGGCTTTAGCAGTGAGGACTTGAACGACTTAAACTCTCTGCTCCAAGCACTCATTGGCTCCTTCAAAATCCAACCGTCACAACCGTGCCCCTAGCCCATTGGCCTTCACGGCACACGGGGCGGGTCTTCCGGGGGAAGCTCCCGATCTCCTAAAGCATTTTTCATTCCAATGTTTTACTTACCAAAAAGATGACCATAATCAGAACTCATTACTGAAAATGGTAAATTATACTTCCAAAGAATTTTATCTTAACTAGTATTTGTAATCTAAGTGATTACCAAAAGTCTGTTCTCTTTTCATTAAGGTTACTGTAAAATTTTAATTTCACATACAATTTTATTTTTTTAATTTCACATACAATTTTAAAATAATTTGAAAAAGATAAAAATTTCTTAAGGATAATTACTTAAACATCCATAAAGGTTTCACTTAAGCTGAATAAGACAAGTAATGAGAAACTTTCACTGCAATGTAATTTTATAATAGAAAATAAAGATAACCTAAGTGGGCAACATCAGAAAAGTGAGTAAGTTATATCCACATAATGAAACACTAAGCCTTTTTAAATGTTCACAATATACTGTAACATATAATATGACCTCATTTCCATTTCTTATGTACTGTGTATTCATAAGTAAAGACTGAAAAAGTATACACCAAAATGATCTTCCCTGGGTTCTTTTTTTTTTAACATTTTAATTTACTATCACCTACAGAGAACAGGTATTCACTTCATAAGAAATGTTTTTATAATGTCATTGAATTTTTTATGCATTACATCCAATCCAAATTGAGAAAAGGAATATTTGACAAATGCTTTCAATAATAACTAATAATTTTTAAAAACCTCAGCAAATTGCCTTTTTTTGAGACCCTTTGTAACACTAGTTGATTTTATCACGCTCTACGATTAAAGACCTCATTGCTATATCCTATATCCTACACTTTGTACCTGTACCTGATAGCAGAGTAGCCTTTCTTGGGGAGACCACTCAAGAAACTGTCATGATAACAATATTTTCTGGACTACTGTAACTTTCTTAATTTGCTGAAACAAAATACAGAGACACTGGAAAGACGTAATAATGCATATACACTTTTTAATAAAGCAATTTTCAACTGCATATTAACAAATGCCTATAGCTACCAACCCCTTCCTCAAACTGTCACTGAAAATTCAGTAAAAGATAGTGAATTATTATTAGGCTGGCTAAAAAAAAGAAATTCCCTTGTACATACAATAAATGGTTAACTACTGCTCATGGATTCTTCAGATTAACAGATCACCCTACCTTTAAACAAATTGAAAGTGAACGTCCATCCTGAATGGATTTCTAGAACCAGTTCTAGCCTAAACAGACCAAGAGCTAAAATGAAACCAACAGAGACCAGGGACTTCCCTAATGTAGTCCCATGGAGTTTGAAGATGAAAGACAGACTATGCCCCAGACAGGGGCAGGAGAAGAGTTTGAGAAGGATATCCTCCTTTCAAGGAAATACAGAGCATATTTATTCACTCAACAAATGAATAATGAACATCTACCATATGCCACGCACTTTATCTAAGATCCCTGTCCTTGTGGAACTTATATTTTATCAGGGAAAGGGATATCACCTTTAAACACAATAAATAAGTAAATTACATGGTATGTTAAAAGATCAGTGCTATGAGGGACAAGGTTCCAGTATTAAATAGGGTGGTGAGAATAGACCTCACTAGGAGGGTGAGATTTGAGACATACAGAGATAACAAAGTTAGTCAAACAGAGTGAAAAAGCATTCCCCAAAGACGGCACACCCAGAGCCAATACTAAGCCCCATTTGATGAAGAACAGTACTGAACCAAGAGTGAGGAAGAGAGAGAGGAACGAAAGGTGAAAATTGAGATCTATCAGGAGCAAAGGGCAGAGGGCCTCATACACCAAGGAAGGACTTTCTTACTAAATGAAATGAGGAAACCTCTGCAGAATAAGGAGATAAATGCCAAATCACCTAGAATTTTAAAATATCTGTCCACGCTTTGTATGGAGACGTTGTGTGGAGATTTTGTGTGGAGACTGGCTCTCTTATGTCTCCGGACCTCACAGTGCCTGGCATAGTATGGAAACACAGCAGGTGAACTGGAAAGGCTCTGAGGGTTCTCACTCCTCGCTGATCACTCCCCTTGCCCTCTGGTCCTCATCAAAGTCACTGCCAAGCCATGCTTTCCACAGCTCTCATTTTTGCCTGTCTGCTCCTCATTGCTTCTAACCAGCAATGTTCTTTTCTTGTTCCTTTTCTTCTCACCTCCCTGGGTAGAAGCCCACAGTGGTTTTTGCCAAAACTGGGCAGGGAGCTCCCAGTGACTGTCTATATCATCTATAAAGTTGCCAACATCAGACCTGGTATTTCATATCCAGCTTTGAAATTGGTCAACTGGTCACCCACACTCCCAGTGAAGTTCAAGGATACCACTGAACACAGAATAAATGTGCATATCTAAAATTTAAAAAAAAATAAAATAAAATAAAATATCTGTCCAACTGTTATGTTATTAACAGACAGAACCCCAGTGGCTCAGTGATAAAGAATTCACCTTCAATGCAGCAGACAAAGGAGACTTGGGTTCAATCCCCGGGTCAGGAATATCCCCGGAACAGGAAATGGCAAACTGCTCCAGTATTCTTGCCTAGAAAATTCCATGGACAGAGAAGCCTGGCAGGCTACAGTCCATGGGGTCTCAAAGAGTCAGACAGGACTCAGTGACTAAATATATGGAAGTGAGAGAAAAAGGAGCTCAGGTTTTTGTCCAGCACAACTGCAAGAATCAAATTACCAACAAAGGAGACATGGAAGGCTTCTTAAAGGAAATTTAGAAGGGAAGGTCACAAAAGTTCAATTTTAGACATGCTGACTTTAAAGTTTTATTAGAAACCCAAATGGAAGATTTGAGAAGACAGGTGAATATAAAAGTCTACAAAAAGAAGAAAGGCTTATCTCATATAACAGTTGACAAAGACCCAACATATGTATAGTGTATACCTGAAAGAAGAAAACCAAGGCAGCAGAACAACAGAAACAAAAGGAAAAAAAAAAACCTGCAAGTCAAGAAATCTGTCCTAATGTTGAGAGAAAAAGGAGAGTGGAGGGGGCTTAAAACCACGTATTGAAAGGATTTACTTACTGGGAAAAAAAAAAATGAGTCAGAATAACCAACACCAATACATAACAGCACTATGAAAAAGAGCCTTTGGACATTCAGGCAAAGACAAAAAAAAACTAAGTCACTTAGAAAGAAAACCAGACTCACTAACAGCAATGCTCTACGCCAGAAGACAAGGGAATGACACACACTCTAGAAAGAAGTTTACAATCAGCCAAACGAGCTTACAAGAAGTGCTACCAGCAAACTTTTAAACATAGCAGAACTCAAATAATCCTGCTGCCATAGTTAATCCTGGAGAATTTACTTGAGAATGAAATGTCAGACAACCCTAATTACTGGAAAGTTCATATCAGCATAAAAATAGTGAAATTAGTGGAAATTAAATATATATTTACTTATAAAAGACTGATATTACAAGGAACATGTTACAATAACTGTATGCTTTGACAATGCTTTTTCTATAATGCCAACCTCCATTAGATCATAGAAAGAGCTAGAGAATTCCAGAAAAACATCTGCCTCTGCTTCACTGATCATGCTAAAGCCTTTGACTGTGTGGATCACAACAAACTGTGGAAAATTCTGAAAGAGATGGGAATACCAGACCACCTTAACTGCCCCCTGAGAAATATGTATGCAGGTTAAGTAGCAACAGTTAGAACCAGACCTGGAACAACGGACTGGTCCCATCCTGAAAGGAGTACGTCAAGGTTATATATTGTCACCCTGCTTATTTAACTTTTATGCAGAGTACATCATGAGAAACGCTGGGCTGGATGAAGCACAAGCTGGAATCAAGATTGCTGGGAGAACCACCAATAACCTCAGATATGAAGATGACACCACTCTTATGACAGAAAGCAAAGAGGAACTAAAGAGCCTCTTGATGAAACTGAAAACGGAGAGTGAAAAAGCTGACTTAAAGCTCAACATTCAGAAAATGAAGATCATGCCATCTGGTCCCATCACTTCATGGGAAATAGATGGGGAAACAGTGGAAACAGTGGCAGACTTTATTTTTGGGGGGGGCTCCAAAATCACTGCAGATGGTGATTGCAGCCATGAAATTAAAGACGCTTACTCCTTGGAAGAAAAGTTATGACCAACCTAGACAACATATTAAAAAGCAGAGACATTACTTTGTCAACAAAGGTCCATCTAGTCAAGGCTACGGTTTTTCCAGTAGTCATATATGGATATGAGAACTGGACTATAAAGAAAGCTGAGTGCCGACGAATTGATGCTTTTGAACTATGGTGTTGGAGAAGACTCTTGAGAGTCCCTTGGACTACAAGGAGATCCAACCAGTCCATCCTAAAGATCAGTCCTGGGTGGGTGTTCATTGGAAGGACTGATGTTGAAGCTGAAATTCCAATACTTTGGCCACCTGATGCGAAGAGCTGACTCATTTGAAAAGATTCTGCTGCTGGGAAAGATTGAGGGCAGGAGGAGAAGGGGACAACAGAGAATGAGATGGTTGGATGACATCACCGACTCAATGGACATGAGTTTGGATGGACTCCAGGAGTTGGTGATGGACAGGGAAGCCTGGTGTGCTGTGATTCATGGGGTCGCAAAGAGTCAGACACGACTGAGTGACAGAACTGAACTGAAAGAAAAAGAGCCAAACATCCTGCCTTTCCTACATGAACTGTAAGAGTATGACAGCATTTGCAATACCTAATAAATTAGCAAATGAAGGATACTGATCAATAATATCAAGTATTACAAAGACAGAAGTAAATATTGTGTGTGTCCTAATAAACCACACCACATAAATAAATAGTCATCTCACTACAATAGCCAGTCTTCAAAATTTTCCCTGGTAATATCCATCTCCTAAAATTCATACCCTTAAGTAGCCCCTTCCCACATGGCATCAGGGCTGGTGTGCAGGACTAAAAGAATAGAGCAGAACTGACAGTACTTCAATTCTGGGCTCATAAAGGGCATTGCAGCTTTCTTCCTCCCTATCTCCCTCTCTCCCTGATCACTTGCTCTGGCAGAGTGCCTTGAAAGTGAAAGAACATGAAGTCGCTCAGTCATGCCTGACTCTTTGCAACCCCGTGGAGAGTAGGCTGCACCAAGCTCCTCCGTCCACAGGATTCTCCAGGCAAGAGTGCTAGAGTGAGTTGCCATTTCCTTCTCCAGGGAATCTTCCCGACCCAGGGATCAAACCCAGGTCTCCCGCATTGTAGACAGATGCTTTACCGTCTGAGCCACCAGGGAAGTCCTTGAGGAAGTCCAGAGTGCCTTGAGGATAGGCAAAAAACTAAGACCTCTGACAACAGCCATGGGAGTAAGCCATCCTGAAAGCAGATCTTCCAGCCCCAGTCAAACCTTCAGATGACTGCAGCCCTGGGTGACAGCCTCACTGAGACCCATGAGAGACTGGACACTAGAACCACGCAGCTAAGCCACTCCCAGACTGCTCACCTCTGAAACTATGGAAGATAATAAATGTTCTAAATTGCTAAAACTGGCATTCTTTTGTTACACAGCAATAGATAACTAATGAACTTGACCAAAATAACTGAACCTTAATCTGATCAAATCTTGAAAGCTATCTACCAATTTATATTTAAAAAAAAATACAGAGAAACAGTTTAAATAATATAAGGATATACTCAGGGCTTCCCTGGTGGCTGAGACAGTAAAGAACCTGCCTGTAATGCAGGAGAAGGCGGCTTGATCCCTGGGTCAGGAAGACCCCCCGGAGGAGGAAAAGGCAACCCACTCCAGAATTCTTGCCTGGAGAATTCCAAGGACAGAGGAGCCTAGCAGGCTACAGTCCATGAGATCTCAGAGAGTCGATACAACTGAGCGACTAATACAACAACAAGAACAACAATAAGGAGGATATACTCAGCAAAATCTAGGCAACAAGAAATTCTATAGAAAAAAAAAATTCAAAACAAGAGAGGCGAAGCAACCAGTACTTTAAAAAGTACGTAAAATACATACCAACCAAACTGCAATGTGTGAATCCTGCTTGGATCTGAGTCAGATTTTTTTTTAAAAGGAGAAGCAGCAGGAAGAACTAGAAAATTGAATAGTGACTGTGTATTTGGTGCCACTAAAGGAATTACTTTAGTTTTTCTACATGGAACTGTGTTATGTGGGGTTGGGGGGGGATGGGATTTAAAAGAGTTCTTATCTTTTAAAGATTCTTAAGGAAATCGTATGATGCCTGGTATTTGCTTCAAAATAATGTGGAGGAAGAAAGTATCAGTAACTGGAGATATAAATGAAACAAGATGGTCCATAAACTGATAATTGGTAAACCTGAGTGATAAGTACACTGGAAACACTATAGCATTCTACTTTTTTTTATGTTTGAAATTTTCCAAAATACAAAGCATTTTTTAAACAGTCCTTTTGTTTGTTTGTTTTATCTATTTTCAGCTGTGCCGGGTCTCCACTGCTGCGTGGGCTTTTCCTCTAGTTGCGGCCCACGGGCTTCTCACTGTGGTGGCTTCCTTGGTGCAGAGCACGGCTCTAGGCTGTGCGGGCTTCAGCAGTCGCAGCACGTGGGCCCGGCGGCTGCGGCTTGAGGGCTCCAGAGCACAGGCTTAGGAGTTGTGGCGCACGGGCTTAGCTGCTCACGTGGGATCTTCCCAGACCAGAGATCTAACCCGCATCTCCTGCACTGGCAGGTGGGTTTTACCTCTGAGCCACTAAGGAAGCCCCCAGAAAAGCAGTTTCACTAAAAGTGGATCAAGAAAATGATAACCTAAACTGGAGACTAGAATCAGAACAGAATCCTCTAAGCACAAGAGACTTTCTCCCAATTACAGCTGTGCCTCTTACTCAAAATCTCTCCTCCAAGCAAGGATGTAGAGTTCTGTGTCTCCAGGCTGAAAAGAGCACACATGTATCCTTTTAAATATGAGAGGCAGTTATTAAGTCATAAACTGAAATTACTACCTAAATACATATTAGATTTATTGGGGATGAAAAAGTTTTGGAAATGCATAGTGATAATGGTTGTACAACACTGTCGAGGTACTTAATACTACTGAATCGTACACTTAAAAGTGGTAAATTTTTTGTTATGTATACTTTACCACAGTAAAATTAGGTATACTACATACAAAATGTATTAAAAAGCATAATTTCATTTTGTATAAAAATATACAAATTGACTATGAAGAATTTAATGAAAAATATTGGAAAAGAGGACATTTTAGTATAAAATGAAGCAATATTTATCTGCAAAAAGGAAAATTACTATTTAAAAAGGCAGTGAAGTATTTACAACAGGTATTTTTCAAAGGCAAATGCTTTTTATAATATATGAAATTTATTTTATTATATGAAAATAAGAAAAACTTCAAATAACCTCAAGAAACATAGACAAGAGTTTATAGAATAAGAAAATACAAATGCCCTTTAAACATTTAGGAGGTGAGGCACAATGTTTCATCTCACTCCTAATATTCATGATGCAGATATAAACTTTAATAAAATGTATACTAGAAAACTCACCATAGCACTCTGTTGATATATGCAACATACCCATTAATGATAAACTGAGTAATTATAAAAATGACAGTCTACTTTAACAAAAGAACTAGATCTGCATGCGCTGATATGAAACCATTTTCAAAATGTAATGTTAAACATAACTAGGTACAAAACAATGTTTTTTTTTGTACTAGGTACAAAACAATGCTACTCCATGTGCTTATAGAAAATATGTAAATTCTAAAGATACACAGATATGTTTGTAAACATATACAAAAGGAAGTGTAACAATGACTGCCTCTGAGAAAGGAATTAGGAAACAAAAGAAAGTGAAAGGAACCTTCATACGCTTTGGAAAAGTTTGAATTTTGTTAGCCATCTATATATATTACTAATTATTTAAAAAGTAAGAAAAAAATGTTCTTAAAAAAATAGGGAAAGAACCTTACATGTGACCTAACAAGGAAGGTTAAATAAAATGGCCAAGACTACCAACAAGATCCAAAACAGAGTTCTCTTGCTTTCCAAGCCTTTATTGTTTTGCTTTTGACTAGTCTGTAAAACAAGTAATAACACACTCTGCAATCTAATGTCGAGTTCCATGTCTGATTCAGGAATGTAACCAGAAACACTGCCAATCATATCCTCCAGAAACATAGTGGACTATTCTTTCTGTGCTGTGAGTCTTTAACTAAGAGCTCCTATTTCAAAACACAAGAAATATGAATAACATAGAGAACGTCAAACGCTCACTTCCAATATTCAGAAGTTCATCACGAACTCTAGGAGCCACAGAAAGTACCTTGGTAATAGTTCAGAAAGTGCAACTGATTGTAAAAATGTGGTAAGAGGGGCATGGCACGCAAGGCATTCGGGAGTTCCTTCTTTTTCACCCAAAGGCCCTTCTTAGGTGAGTATTTTGCCTGTCTACTTGATACCACATGATGTCTTGTACTTTTCTATGGCAGGCAGTTCCTTTGCTCTCATATAGACAGAAAAAACTTAATGTACCAAAGTTCTTCATGTTCCATAGTCCAGAATTCCATTTGTAACAAACATTAATACAATTTTAAAGTAAATAAATAATCTCACTAACTGAAACTATCTCCCAGGAATTCATTTAAATCCTTCCCTGGATTACTCCAGCCTCAAGCCATCTCCCCTTCCTCTGAACTAAAAAAGCAATTATTTGTATAATTTATTTAGCAATTAATCCTGCATTACCTTGTTAAACCTCTTTCCTTATTCTCTGAAATGTTATTTAAATCTTCTCTGCTTATCTAACTTTCTTGTTTATTTCTCATCTCCCCAAATAGACTGTAAATAAATTCCTTGAGAGAAAAAGATAAGGCCTTATATCGTTTTGTATCCATATAAAAATACAAACAGGGCTTCCCTGATAACTTAGCTGGTAAGGAATCCTCCTGAAATGCAGAAGACCTGGGTTCGATCCCTGGGTCGGGATGATCCCCTGGAGAAGGGAAGGGCGACCCACTCCAGTATTCTGCCCTGGAGAATTCCACGGATTGTACAGTCTATGGGGTTGCAAAGAGTCGGACACAACTGAACATCTTTCACTTTCAAAAATACAAACAGAGTAGCTGACACTTATTAAATATAAAGTTTTTATTTATTTAAAAAAAAAATCAGTCACATTAAGAAAGTATTTAAAGCCAGGCCAAGTAAGAACCTTCCAGCCAGAGCTGACAGGCCAATGTACCGTTTTGCTGCCCCGACTCCTGAAGCAATGTGGGGTGGTAAAAAGGCCATGGCCTCAATCTGGATCCTGTAGCTTGAGAACCTATGAATATATCCCATAAATTTCAGCTTCTTCATCTCTAAAATAAGAATAATAATGCCTACCTAACTTATGATCATTAAAGGAGAGTTTATGTAAAATCCAATGTTGAGTATTACAGCTGGTATGCCTTATTTTAAAGATTCTTAGATTTTTTTCACTCTTTTAAAGTCAGGTATAGTTGATTTACAATAGAAATTCTTAAGATTTTTTTTTTTCCTGTTTTTACACCTTTGAAATTAAGAGTGTGCTATTGACCACATCCCACAGTTAGCAGCTTTACCTTTTCTTATGTACTGGTAGGTAAAATAATGCATTGNATTAGTCTCAGAGCGCACTGCATGAATTCAGCACAATCCAGTAAAAGGATGCTCACTCCCTAGTTAGGAAGACTAACTCTGATGAAACAATTTGTTATATATAGCCTCTTGTGGTGTATTCCAAGCGCCAGGCTGGGCAGAGCAGACTAGAGGCTTGGTGAAAGAAGTAATCATGAGTTCAAATGAACAAGAAAAACACATAATAAAGAAGCCAGAACTGAACCTTGGATGGGCAGTTTGACAAGAAAGAAAAATGAAACCAAAGGTCTCTAGTAGCTTAAGCCAAAAACTTTTGAGTCACCCCTGATTCTTCCCCTCCTCCCTCTCACCAGGCCCCACCCGACCCTGCCATGGCCCCACCCTGAATCCATTGCAAAATTCTGTTGGCTTTCTCTTTGAATATATGCAGACTCTGATCACTTCCTATCACCTCCTCTGCCACCACTGAAGTCCAAGCTACTTTTCCTGGGACCTGAACTACTGGAACACCCCTTAAGAGGTCTCCCTACCTTTTGCTCTCTTATAGGTTACTTTTCACAAAGCAGCTGGAGGCATCTCTGTAAAGCCTAACTCAGTTTATTTGCTCTCCATTAAAACCCCACAGTGGAGGAGGCACGGGTGTGTGTGTGTGTGGGCACGCATGCACGCACAAGCAAAGAAAAACAATGGGAAGAGACACACAAAACTTTCAATAAAGGATGATGAGGTATACTGGTAATCTATATTCGTGGCTCAGATGGTAAAGCATCTATCTATAATGCGGGAGACCTGGGTTCGCTCCCTGGGTTGGGAAGATCCATTGGGGAAGGAAATGGCAATCCACTCCAGTACTATTGCCTGGAAAATCCCATGGACAGAGGAGCCTGGTAGGTTACAGTCCATGGGGTCGCAAAGTCGGACACGACTGAGCGACGTTTCTTTCTTTGATAAAGTAAAGCTTTCTCCTTTGTATTTTTCTGTATTTTCCACATAAAATTACTTTTATAATTTAAAAAACGAAATGCTTAAAAGAAAAAGAAAGCAGTGGAAGGGGGTGAACAACGCTCACAAGATCTTTTTGGAATACCAAAAAATAGAACACCGTCAGCGGTTTCCCACTTTGCTCAAAGCGCTACCGCTGCCTGCAAGGCCCCACTGTCACCTCTCAATCGCCTCTGACTAGCGCTCCTTTGCTCACAGTGCTCTGGCACGCCGGCCACCGCCCCTTCCTCAAGTACACTAAGAACACTCTCCCGCCAAAGGGCCTTCCCGCTAGCTGCTCCCTCCACACCATGCTCCCCACTCCACCAATACTCTCAAGGCTTACTTCCCCGACTGCTCACACGTCACTTTCTCAGAGGTTACCATGACTATCCATCTAAAATGCAAGCCCCACAACACAACATACACACCAGCTTCCAGTCTTATGCGTCCTCTTTCCCCCCAGACATTCTGATCACTAGTATACCCTGAACATCTAAGGAAAAGCCCAACACATGGCTAGCACTCAATAAATCTCTGTAAAATAAATTGGAACATGAAGGCAGAATTAAGAGTCCAAGGATTTGGGAAAGTGTGAGGATGTGTGTGTTTGATGGTTCAAAAACGAAAAGAAAATCAATCTGACAGAAGCAGAGAAGCTAGGAGCAAACAAGCCTTCCAAAGATAAAGAAAAGACTTGGTTAACAGTGAGCAATCCGAAAAAGTGACAGACCTGAAGGATGGAAAGCTGACAAAGGAAAAAAAGGTATGGGCCAGAAGAAAATGTAGGCTGAGAGGAAAGGGATAGAATAGCCAGAGATGGAATGAGGGCTGAGAAGAGGAAGTGCATGAAGAGGACAGGAGAAGGGTTAGAGACCCAGGAGAGGTCAGGAGGAAGGGAGAGACAGCATCGGGTAGAGCAGCAGGCCGCAGGTCGGGGTGGGGGTCCCCGTTATGTCACAAAGTTGTTCCTGTTCAAACCTAAGAGCCAACAGTTCTGAAAAAGATACATGTCATATGTCTTTATTTCCAAAATGTGACTTACAAGTCTTAAAACATACAGAGATATGTATGTACATCTGTTGCATCACTTTGAATGCTCAAATTCCCCACTGAAGAAGTGAGTTTATATTCACAAAATCTGAATTTTTCAATTTCATTCCTTAATACCACTGTTAGGCATTTGCCATGAAAGAGGTGAAAACGAGGCAGAAGTGGGCAATCACAGTGTATCTGCAATTCACTCCTCATCATTCAGCTTCGCCAGGTTATAGAACTGAGCAACCTGGGCTTCCCTCATTAGGAAAAGAGTATAATGTAACTGTGAGCCTTTAAATTTGAAATACCAAAGTAAAAACACAATCACTAGTTTTAATGTAAGGCCTCCTTAGTTCTTTGAAAGATTAAAAGGAACCTGAAATAGAGACTAAAATCTTTCTTGAATCACACCAAATATTGAGCTTGAGAAAATTTTTTAAACTTTTAATTTTCTGAGCATTCAACAGAGTATAAAATCCTCTAAAATAAAATTTTACAAGTATTGTGACTAAACGAATTTTATAAATCTGTATTCTCAGAAGTGTAATATACCTACTGAACATTTAAAAATCAAAATTCACCTAGAACAGAAATTTTGAAATCAAGATTTTTAAATAACTTTGCAAGTTCAGTGTTATAGCCACACTATTCAGGCACAGATGAAGCAAACATACAGTGTGGTGCGTGAGCTTATGCACCACTCTCTGAAAGCTGGCCGGGTCCATTCTATCACTGATGGAGCAGCTTCAAATTCCACTCACAGTGCAACTGCAGTGGCGCTGAACCCAGCGGTGTAAGCATGCCTGCATGGTATTATGGGAAATAGTGGAAAATTTCACAGGCTGACATCCAGAATGTCTGCGGTTCTGTTTCATATTTCTTTCTTCCTGCAAAGCAGTTATTAGACCAGTAGTTGGATTTTTTTTTTTTAAGCTGGAAATTTCCACTGGCTTTTTTAAATAAGCCTTCTTAAATGTAAACTGCAAAACATTCCAAAGTTATAGCATGACAGAAAGAATAAATCAAAATCAGGAAAGATTTAAAATACTTATCTTCAAATCAGGGTAAGGGAACTGGTAAGTAAATTAGGGTGTCACTCTATCCTGGTAAGAAAAAAAAAGTGTCCAGGAAGATACTGAGGTGATTTAAGGTTGCAATAATGTAATATAAATACTAAATGTGAAAAATAGCACATTGTGAAGCTGCTGATATTTGATCATAAGCTTAGAGAGGAGGCATTCAAAAGCTAACACAACCAGTAGAATAGTTAGGCATAGAAACCTTGAAAAGACAGACAATATAGCTTGGTGAAAAAGGAATATATTCCAAACTAAGGTGAGCCATGAAGACTGGGTTTTACAGTAAGGGTTAAAGACAGAACAATGACAAGCCTCACAGGTAAGATTCAGAGTTCTTGGCACCCTCTCATTAGGATTATCCCAGACCAAAATATTTGATGCTTTCATCTTAATTTGTAAAAATAAATGAGAATATAAACAAGGACTTACAGTTTCATTTTTATTAAAGAGGTAAAAAGGTCTAGTTCCAAACTACCTTAAAATGAAAAATGACTTATAATAGTTAAATACAGTAGCAAATAATTTTCTATGTTTAAGAACTGATATGGCCCAGGTTAACAACTTGTTTCTTTGCATTTATATGAACTAAGAAATGGGATCTATAATACATGGCTGTGTAACTGTTACTCAAGCTTTGAAATGCTTGCTATCCCCAAAAACACACATATGACCAAAAACTTGAGCATTAATACAAAGACATCACTAACAACTAATAAAAATCTGTACCACCAAAGACTAGAACACTGGGAGAAAGTATTAGGAAAACATCTGATAAAAAGATGTATATCCAGAATATACATTAAAAACATCAAAAAACAAACCTCTTAAAATTCAACACAAGAATGGGGGAGAGGAGGGGAAGCTACATTGATAGAAAACAGAGCAGCACAACTAACATCTTTACTCCTGGATATTCATCTGGAGAAAATCATAATTCAGAAAGATATATGCACCCCGATGTTTACTGCAGCACTATTTACCATAGCCAGGATATGGAAACAACATAAATATTCATTAATGGATGAACAGATAAAGATATGGCACATATATTCCATGGGATATTTGTTGTTGGTTCAGTTACTAAATCGTGTCCAACTTTTTTCCGACCCCATGGATTGCAGCACACCAGGCTCCACTGTCTTCCACTCTCTCTCTGAGTTTGCTCCAATTCACATTCATTGAGTCGTTGATGTTATCTAACAATTTCATCCTGTGCCGCCCCCCATCTCCTTTTGCCTTAAGTATTTCCCAGCAGCTCTTCATATCCTAAATGGAATATTTCTCAGCCGTGGGAAAAAAACAAACAAACCCGAAATAATCCCATTTGCAGCAACACAGATGGACCTAGAGATCGTCACATTTTGTGGAGTCGTCAAACACTGTACGCTATTACACAGGGAATCTAAAAAAAAATGGACAAGCAAACTTATTTCATAACTGAGTCACAGATGCAGAAAACAAACTTATGGTTACCAAGGGGAACAGAATAGGGGAGGGATAAATTAGCAGACTGAGACTGATACACACACTTCTGTATGTAAAATAGAAAACTAATAAGAACCTATTGTATAGAACAGGGAACTCTACTCAATACTCTGTACTGACCTATGTGGGAAAAGAATCTAAAAAAGAGTGGATATATGTAAAACTGATTCACTGTGCTATACAGCAGAATCTAACACAACACTGTAAATCAACAAAAAAAACTAACATCTTACTTAATGGTGAAAGAGTGACTACTTACCCACTAAGGCTGAGAACAAGACAAAGTTATCTCCCCCAAATCAATCAAATTGGTCAAATGGTTCAATGCAATCAAAATCAAGATCCCCACATTCTACTGGAAGCACTAGCCATTATAGTAAAGAAACATGATCACTGCTGTACAAAAGCTTCCTAATCAAACTATCTGAAAGCTACTAAAACAAGTGAGTGTGGCAAGATACTAGGTGAATATACAAAACTCAATGATACTTACATACACCAATTATTGAAAGTTGAAATTTTAAAAATACTTTTACAATCACATTTTAAAAATATAAAATTTAGGGACATCCCTTGCAGTCCAGTGGTGAAGGCTCCATGCTTCCACTGCAGGGGACACAGACTGAATCCCTGGCAGCGGAACTAGGATCCCACGTGCCACGAGGTGTAGCAAAAACAAGAAAACTTAGGCACATATATATGTTTCAGTGATAAAAGCTTTTATAAGATTGTACACTAACAGCTACACAACACTGGTAAGAGAAATTAAAGAAGACCTAAATAAGTGGAGAGATATAACATGTTCATAGAAGAGAAGACAGTATTCTAAGAAATCAATTCTTCCCAATTGATCAACTGACTCAATGCAATCACAATGAAAATCACAACAGACATTTTGCAGAAATCAACAAGAGTTTAACAATATATAGAAATGCAAAGGACCCAGAATAGCCAAAATAATTGGGGGGGGGGGGGAAGCTGGAGGACTTCCCCTATGTGATTACAAAGCTTGAGTAGAGACAGATTGAAATACGCATCAATGGAACAGAAGAGATTCCAAAAACTGACCTACACATATTTACTTGACTATCTGAATTTCAACAAAGGTGCCAAGTCAATTCAATGGGGAATGTCAAATCTTTTCAACAAACAGTGCTGGAAAAGTTCAATACAATATACCAAAATATGACCCTCATCCCTATCTCACACCATATAAGACAATTAACTCAAATAGGTTACAGACCTAAATTTAAGAGCTAAAGTTATAAAATTTCTAGGGGGGGAAATGAGAAAAATCTTTGGCAAATATTCTTCAAACACAACACAAAAATCAATACACTGAATCCCAGTAACAGTAAATACTTCTTCTGCTCTTCCAAAGCAGACCACAGACTAAAAGTAAATATTTCTATAAGTACATATCTAAAAAAGGTTTTGGGTCTAGAATAAAAGAAGTCTTATATCTCAGTAAGATAAACCCCACTTAAAAATGGGCAGAAGATACACTTCACCAAAACAGATACAACAATGGCAAGTATGCACATGAAAATATTTTCAACATCACTAATTATTAAAAAAAACTCAAAGCCACAAATGAGCTACCACTACATACCACTAGAATAGCTAACATTAAAAAGACTGGCCATACAAAGTGCTGGTAGGGATGTGAAACAACCTGAACTATCACAAACTGCTGGGAGAAATATATAGTGGTACAATCATGTTGAGAGACAGGTGGCTGTTTCTTAAAATTTTTAAATGTTACACACTCCTAGGCTTGGCATCCCAGACTTTCACATACCTTCTCCCCATCCCTGGGTTCAGTGAAATAAACAGTATTTGGAAAATGGGCAGGGGTCGGGCGGGAGAGGGGGGGGTCGGTGGGAACACACATACACACACATGTTCCATTCCTAGACATTTACTCAAAAGAAAATAAAGCATTTGTACACATACAAAGCCTTGTAACACAAATGTCATAAAAGCTCTATCTCTGATAACCAAAAACTGGACACAACCCAAATGTCCATCAATAGGTGAATAGATAGTGATATACCTATACAACACAACAGTACTAGACAATGAAAAAAAATGAAACTAGTAATATATGCAACATCAATAAATCTCAAAATCACTGTAAGTGAAAGAAGCCACTAAAGAAAAAGTACATATTGTATATATAACTCATTTATAAAAGCTCTCACTGACACAAGGCAGATGAGTAACTGCCTGAAGATGGGGGAGGGCAGGATTACAAAGGAATACGGAGGGATCAGATTTTGGACTTCAGAGGTAACAGATACTTCCACTAAATGTAATTATAATGGGTTTATGGGTAGACACATTTATTAATACATCAAGACCCAAATCGCACAATTTAAATATATGCAATTAATTGTCAATTACACCTCAAAGTTGGAAGAAAAATGCAAGAAAAGAGGAAAATTATGACAAAGTATAGTGACAGAAAGCAGAACAGTGGATGATTGAACACAAAACCCTAAAAAGGCCTGAATGCAAATGAGCAAGAACTTTCTGGGGTGAGGGAAATCTTCTGTATTCTGATTGTAGCGATAGTAAAACTGTTTACACCCATTAAAACCCAAACTGCACACTTAAAATGATTGAATTTTATTATAAAAAATTACACCTCAATAAAGCACCTAGTCAAGGCTATGGTTTTTCCAGTAGTCATGTATGGATATGAGAGTTGGACTATAAAGAAAGTTGAGCACCGAAGAATTGATGCTTTTGAACTGTGGTGTTGGAGAAGACTCTTGAGAGTCCCTTGGACTGCAAGGAGGTCCAACCAGTCCATCCTAAAGGAGATTAGTCCTGGGTGTTCATTGGAAGGACTGACGTTGAAGCTGAAACTCCAATACTTTGGCCACATGATGCAAGGAGCTGACTCACTGGAAAAGACCCTGATGCTAGGAAAGATTGAGGGCAGGAGGAGAAGGGGACGACAGAGGATGAGACGGTTGGATGGCATCACCGACTTAATAGGTTTGGGTAAACTCTGGGAGTTGGTGATGGACAGGGAGGCCTGGTGTGCTGCAGTCCTTAGGGTCGCAAAGAGTCGGACACGACTGAGCAACTGAACTGAACTGAAAGCAGATTTCTAAAATTTAAAAGAGCACATCCAAACGTTATCTAGGTACCTTCTAAACATCTTCAAATATACTAAAAGGAACAAATATATGTAGTTACAACATACTATAGTCTATCACCTCATTAATCTACGCTAACTCAAATGGTAAAGAATCTGCCTGCAATGCAGGAGACCCAGGTTAAATCCCTGGGTTGGGAAGATCCCCTGGAGAAGGAAATGGCAACCCACTCCAGTATTCTTTTTTTTTCCCCCCAATTACTTATGTGCTTATTTTGGTTGTGCTGGGCCTTTGTTGCACAGGCTCTGTCTATTGCAGCGATCAGGGGCTGGCTACCCTCTGAGTTGTGGTGTGAGGGCTTCTCACTGTGGTGGCTTCCCTGTGTCGCAGAGCACAGGCTCTAGCGCTTCAAGCGTCAGGAGTTATGGCGAGAGGGCCCGAGGGCACTTGGGCTTCAGTAGGTGTGATGCACCAGCCCAGGTGCTCCTCAGCACATGATCTTCCCAGACCAGGAATTGAACCCATGTCCTCCCGCATCAGCAGGCAGATTCTCAACCACTGAACCACCAGGGAAGTCCCACTCCAGTATTCGTGCCTGGAGAATTCCATGGACAGAGGAGCCTAGAGGACCCCAGTCCATGGGGTCGCAGAGAGCCGGACATGGCTAACTGACTAACATACACACATATATACATAACACACACACAACAGTTTGATATCCTAACTTTATTTTCAATTTTTACATTTTTATATTTTTATGTTAAAAGGGGAAAAAAAGGCACTATAGTAAATACATGAAACATTTTAAATTTCTCAAATTAAAAAATTTGATATCACAACATACTACTCAGAGATGAGGGAAACAGGCACTTCACTGGTAAATGGATACCCCTAAAGGGAGTAAGTTGCAATATCTATAAAAAGTTAAATTCATAGTCTTTAAAGTAGCATTCTCCAACCACAAATTTTTATATATTTTATAACAAAACATGGGAACAAAGAAGTATGTATGAATACACTTACAGTTGGAAGTTGGATAAATTATGATATATATCCATACAGCAGAATACTGTATAACCTTTAGAAAGAAATCAGTAGCTATAAAAACAGATATGAAACCTCTTCAAGATCATTTAAAAAGTATACACAGTCCAGAATAGGGCTTAAGTGCCAGTTACATAAGTGTGTTCATTTTACGAAAATTTATCAGACTCTACTATACACTTTTCTGAGTGATGTTACACTTCAATATAAAGTTTACCCCCAAATACGGGAGAAATTCATTAAGCTTAAACCCTTTTAAGTACATGCATTTATATGCCTAGAGTAACAATGGCCACCTTTGGGCAGGGGACAGAGAAATGGCTGGCAGACGGCTGAGGAAGGTGCCTCACTTTCCCTTTTGGTACCTTGCGAATCTGCCCCATGTGCTCCTGTTATATAGTTTTTAAAATATTTCTGAACTGAGACCATCAGCAACTATATCCATGTATGAGTTGGAATTTTTTTAATACAGAAATGAACTCAAGGCAGAGATAAGTATTAGGCCTATAATAGTTCTTCATAACCCAATTTCAAATTTTATACTCATCACAAGTTTCATTTTCACTGCCTTTATAACCAGTAAACAGTTTAAATTTCAACCTAGAAAATAAATTTTAAAAGACTCACCTTTTCTATTTTGAATAAGGCTTTGTGCAAGACTTCATTTGAAGAAGGAAAAAGGGCTCTAAATCGAAAAACCCAAACTATTCAATGAGATCATGTACATTAAGCACACAACAACGTGCAGGCACACAGGTTCCTGATAAACGGCAGTTTTTATCTTTTATATCTAATTTGTATCAGAACACAGGGAACAGAATTCTACTGGGGTAAAAGGGGGAAAGTAGAGCCAAAAAGGCACCCCACTCCAGTATTCTTGCCTGGAGAATCCCATGGACAGAAGAGCCTGACAGTCTCCAAGCCATGGGGTTCCAAGAGTCAGACACAACTTAGCAACTAAAGAGAGAGAGCAAAAAAAGACAACAGCAACCAAAGTGCAAGATATTCAGATATGGGAATTCCCTGGCGGTTAGGACTCCATCCTCTCACTGCCAAGGGCCTGGGTTCAATCCCTGGGGCGGGGGTGGTATAGAAAAATAGAAACTAAAGAGATAGCTGTAAGCAAAAGTATAGAATATCCTCTAACAGTAGCAGCCTAAGGGAAATAGGGGGTAGCTACACTGTGCAAAGACCTAGAGTACCAGGAGCCTTACTTTTACTTTTTCACATACACTTTTTTAAATGAATTTTCCAGTGTTCTTGCCTGGAGAATCCTAGGGACGGGGGAGCCTGGGGGGCTGCCATCTATGGGGTCACACAGAGTCAGACACGACTGAAGTGACTTAGCAGTAGCAGTTAAACGTTATAATTTTATGTTAAGTAAGCACCACAGAATAAAAGAGGTGGGCAAGGGATATTACAAGCAGTAATGAGTTCCCTTCAGATCTATTCCATCTCTTCCATTAAGTTTCCCTACCAATTCCAGCTGAAAATGGCCTTTTCTTCCTCTGAACTTCTGAACCACTTATTTATGTTGCTGCAGCTATGTTTTTTCAATTACACTCATTTCTCATCTAAATTACAAACCCCTAGATCACAAAGGGATATTAAAGCCCACAACATTTAGCACAATTCTTTGAAGAACAGTGGTACTGGATGAAACCATCTAAGCAACTTACAGGACCGTCCACCAGCAAATGGCAAACAGGAATGTGGCGTTTTAAAGCCCAGACAAGACTCATCTGGGCCAACTCTACGAGGGAGACCTAAGTCCCAAGCAAAGCCCATGGACACTAATTTTATCTCAATTTCCAGGTAGAAAACCGGATTTAGAGTTGAACTCTGGAAACTTCCACATTCAAACACCAAACATTTGGGGGGACTTAAAGTGAATATAACTGAAAAGAGGATTTTAAAAGCTTACAAAAAGGTACAGTCCCTATCTCAAAGCATAGACAATCTGACTGAATTTGTCCTCTCAATCAATGAATACGGATTCCTATACATGGAAGGAGATAATTAAGATTCATATCAGGAACAAACAATCATATTTTCAGTTGTAGTAGCCTCGGAAATTTACTGAAATGAGACAGGCTCTAGGCTGGGCCTTATGACCACACTAGACAGCACAGGAGAAAAAAAAAAATAGCATGACTAAAACAAGCAGCAATATAAGTGGAAAAGACAGCTTTTTTTAAAAAAGCCTATGATAAGAACCGAGTATTAGGTTATGGAATTTGGGTTGTACTCTGCAGATTTTTTAGAAAAAAATGAGCTCAAAATGTTTAAAAAGTGTAAAATGGCAGAAAAATAGGATTAGGGAAAGGGTAGAGACTAACTGAAAAGTTATTATAGTAACCTAGGGCCTGGACTAGTTTTAGAAATTGGAATGAAAACATATTTAAGAATAATACATCAAGAGGATTCTGCAAAACCAAAAGCATTTATTCAACACCGTAACTGAATTTTAAAATAATCAACTTTGCTGGCAGTCTGGTGGTTAAAACTTAGGGGGCAATGCAGAGGGCCGGGGTTGGTCAGGGAACTAAGATTTCGCATGCCACAGAACACGGCCAAATAAATAAATAATCAAGTCTTGAAATGTTTTACCTCTCCACGCTTGCTAACCATTTCCCACCAAGAGGAACTGTGCTCTCTCCATAATAAAAATCATAGTCATTCTTCAAAGCCCTGCCTCCTGATCACCTGGTAAGAGGTAGCCCCCTTCTTCCTCTGAACTTCTCCAAGATCTTTACAGGCAAAACAGATTACCTTGTTGTGAAGTGATGTGAATACCTGATTGATTGTGTGCACTTGGAGGTCAAAACCTTTTTAACTCTCAGGGTGCCTTAAATAGTACAAGCTTAATAAACAGTGTTTAAGTATGTGTGTTTGTGGGGGAGTGGGCAGCAGCCAAGCAGTGGCCAATTAAAGATGATTGAAGCTTAAGGCCTCAGAGCTAAGAAAATGGTGCTATGAAAGTCAGTTTTAAAAGTCACATGTGGGAGCCATTTTGTATATGGTTTAAAAAGGGAGACGGAAGGTTACTGGGCAAGTTCATGACTTTAGGTTCGCCTAATTTGGGGCTCATACACCTAAGGCTTCCACCATTCTAGATGTGGTTATGCACTCTGAAAGCAGCCTCCTGAATTAATGTTACTGATTCCCAATGAAATTATTTTTAAAACTTAATATAGTAATAGTCCTGTCTCTTACGAAAAGATACCACTGACCCTCCCAAGAGATGCACCATGTGTGTGGAGTTCTTTTGCTCACTGGTGAAGTTAAGATTTTCCTAGATGCAGCCAGGTACTTGCTCTGACAGCAAAGGAACCAACTCTCTTGGATGAAAAGTATTGTCATAAAACCACCAGCAGCAGGCAGGTTTTAAAAAAAAGGAGAGAGATGAGTCTGGATGGAGCAGAGAGTGTGTAGACTAAATTTAGACACAATCTGCTTCAGAGAAAACTGGGTGATCCTTAAAACAGTTTTGAATACAGTTGCCAAATTTCAATCTAGAAACAAAACCAAGCTGATGTAGTTACGATACAGAGTGACTTAAATTCAATAATCCATTTCACTGATGACAGCTTTACTGGGAGTAAAGAAAATATGACTTCATTTTCTTACACCAGAAGGAAGAGGTTGAAGAGTCTCTCCCTCCCTGGCCCACCCCATACACACACAAACACACACACACACACACACACACACACACACACACACAAAATTTTGCCCTTGTGGCATATATCACTAGGGTGAAGTCAAGATCTCAAAGTCTTCCTGTCCCCAAACTCTTGAGTCAGCAAAGAAACCTGTATCTGCACATTATCTGGCACAAAGTGCTCGAACCATTTAATATTTGAAAAAAAAAATGAAGGCCATTCTCCATATTTATATGATGTATTAAGTTTATAAGATTTTCTAATACAAGGAACCCTGGAAGATCACAGACTCCATCTCTTTGCACCTGGAGAGGCCAATTTGCTCTCCCGGACTACAAACTTACAAATTATTCTCAAACTCTTCTCTGGTACTATCCTTTTCAAAGTAACAAGCTAACAAATGACACTGCTCAGGTAACAAAGTGGGAAATTTTTAAAGGTTTTTCTTTCACCTGTAGGGTTTTTTCCCTAGTTAAAATTGTTTTAAACCTAAGCATATGATCTCACAGCTCTTTCCACCAATATCAACTATCATTTATATCAGTGTTAGACCTTCAGATTTTGATAAATATTTCCCCTCAAAGTAAAATTCAGTTTTAGATTTCACTTAAACAGAAGAGCAAAGAGTATTTACACTAACAGTCTCCCCCCTCCCCTTTTCTTGCGTGTTAAAACCTTTTCTTCCCCTTCCCCAAGCTTTCTCCTCTTTTGTACTCAAGTTCTCAAATGCACAAGATGGAGGAACAATACCACAATACAACTGCAGGCTTCCTGCCTACTAGTCAGTCATTATTCTTAAGACTTGAGAACTTTGAAAACACTGCTTGGGTTGCTTTGAAATTCCCTCTTTCAGATTTTTTCCCTCCTTCATGGGACATCTATTTAAAAGAATGACTTCAAAAATGTCTTGCTGCACCCAATCAAAAACCTCTCAGCAAACTAAAAATGCTAGCTTTAGATATGAAAGGAGGATGTAAATGCCTAAAGTTTGACAAATCCCAATCCAAAGAAAAAAAGTGTATTTCTGGCAAAGATTTAAGAACAGTATTTTTATCATGTGTATTAATCCTATTTCTGAAAGATTCCACATTTATATGGAAGCATCTTAAAGATTAGCTTACCAATGTGTTCTTTCGAACAATACCATATAGAAATCTGAAGATCTCAAACTACACTGTGCTGAACAGAAAAGGGTTACCTTAATTATTACTGACAAAGAAAAGGTCACACTAAAATGAAGTAATTTTCTTTTTTTTAAGTTTTCAGAGGCAGAAAAAAAAATTACCAGCATCAGTCACCTGGAAACCTGGGGGATTTCCCATTTCCTCCCACCACACTTTGATCATGGCAGTAGTACTCACTAATAAACTTTTTTGGTTGTTGAGATAAACTAATGGAGTTACTCCAGACAGAGACATGGGGGGAGTATGGGGGACAAATCATCTGCTCAGCTCACCAAGGGTTCCTTCCTTTTTAAAGGCAAAAGCATTAAAAATGAAGGTGAAACACACACACACACTGGCT
>SJYQ01006742.1:52213-86540 GCA_006410935.1 Redunca redunca | reverse complement strand
GGGGGATGATGGGAAGGGCTGATGGGGTGGATGTGGGGGCAGTGGTTGGGAGTACGTCCGTCGTCCGTTGGGGAGGTATAGGGAGTACGATGGTGGCATGGTGGGTGGATGGTGGGGGGCCTGGCAGGGAGGGTGGAGGTGGATAGTGGGACTTGGGTAGGGGCCAAAGAGGGAGCAAGAAATGGGCAGGTTCTGGGCAATGATTTTTTTTCATGTCCTTTTGTAATATAGCTTACATATATAATGCACACATTGTTAAGTATATCAAGCTCCTTCGACTTCTTTTTATTTGCTTTTATTAAAATTCATCTATTTTTGGCTGTGTTGGGTCTTCATTGTTGGGCAGGCTTTCCCTAGTTGCCTCTAGTGGGGGCTGCTCTGAGTTGTATGCACAGGCTTCTCCCAGCAGTGGCCCCTCTTGTTGCAAAGCACTGGCTCCCACGGCCAAGGACTTCAGTAGTTGCAGCACAGCATGTGGGTTCAGTAGCTGTGGCTCCCCGGCTCTAGAGAGCAGGCTCAGTAGTCCTGGCACACTGGACCTAGTTGCTCCACAGTACATGGGCTCTTCCTGGACCAGGGACTGAACTCATATCTCTTGCATTGGAAGATAAATTCTTCACCACTGAGCTGCCAAGAAAGCCCTCAATGAACTTCTTTAAAAATTAAAGTATAAGTTACATAAAATACAATCATTTCGGGAATTTCCTGGTAGTCCAGTGGTTAAGATTCCGTGCTCCCAATGCAAGGAGCCCGAGTTCAATCCCTGTTTGAGGAACTAGATTCCACATGCCGCAACTAAGGCCCAGCAAAGTCAAATAAATGAATATTTAAAAACACAATCATTTTAACATGAATAATTCAGTGTTGTTTAGTACAGACACAGTTTTCAACCACCATCTCTAATTCCAGAACATTCCATCACTTCAAAAGAAAGCCTCATCCCCATCAGCGGTTATCCCATCCCCTCCGCAGCTCCTGACAACCAGGAACCACTCTCTGTGTCTGTGGATCTGCCTGTTCTGGACGTTTCCCATCAATGAATCACACCCTGTGTGTCCTTCTGTGTCTGCCTCTCTCACTGAGCATCAGGTTCTCAGGGTCTGTCCACATGGTAGTGAGTGTCAGAGCTTCTCTCTCTTTTATGACTGAAGAATATTCTAGTGTGTGGAGGGACACACTGTGTGTATCCGCCATCTGTTGATGGACACTGGCTGCTTCCACCTTTTGGCTGCTGTGAATAATGCTGTTATAAACATTAATGTCCAAGTTTGGGTTTGAGGAACAGTTTTCAAGTCTTCTGAATATATCTAGACGTGGAATTGAGGGTCATATGGTAATTTCATGTGTACATTTTTAAGGAAATGGCAGTCTGTTTTCTGTAGCAGCTGCATAACTCACATTCTCCAGGCAGCATGGAAGGTTCTAATTTCTCCACATCCTCACCACCCTGTTTTTAGCTTCCATTTTCCTGATCACAGCCATCGTATGAGTGTGAAGTAGTATCACGTGTGCTTTTGATTTTCGTTTCCCTGACGACTAATCATGTCAAGCATCATTTCATGGAATATTAGCCATTTGTGTATTCTCTTTGGTTGTTGTTCAGTCACGAAGTCGTGTCCGACTCTTTTCTACCCTATGGACTACAGCACACCAGGCTTCCCTGTCCTTCACTATCTCTCAGAGTTTGCTCAAACTCATGTCCATTGAGTCGGTGATGCCATCCAACCATTTCATCCTCTGTTGTCCCTTTCTCCTCCTGTCTTTGATCTTTCCCAGCATCGGGGTCTTTTCCAGTGCATCAGCTCTTCGCATCAGGTGGCCAAAGTATTGGAACTTCAGTTTCAGCTTCAGCATCAGTCCTTGCAATGAATATTCAGGACTGATTTCCTTTAGGATTGACTGGTTTCATCTCCCTGCTGTCCAAAGGACTCTGAATTCAGAGTCTTCTATAGCACCACAATTCGAAAGCATCAGTTGTTTGGTATCAGCCTTCTTTAGGAAAGCTCTTACAAACCTGCTGCTGCTAAGTCGCGTCAATCGTGTCCGACTCTGTGCGACCCCATAGACGGCAGCCCACCAGGCTCCTCTGTCCCTGGGATTCTCCAGGCAAGAATACTGGAGTGGGTTGCCATTTCCTTCTCCAATGCATGAAAGTGAAAAGTGAAAGTGAAATCACTCAGTCGTGTCTGACTTTTCGAGACCCCATGGACTACAGCACACCAGGCTCCTCCATCCATGGGATTTGCCAGGCAAGAATACTGGAGTGGGTTGCCCTTGCCTTCTCCACTAACAAACCTAGACAGCGTATTAAAAAGCAGAGATATCACTTTGAAAAAAAGTTCCGTACAGTCAAAGCTATGGTTTTTCCAGTAGTCATGGACCAAATGAGTTGGACCATTCTCCTCTCTGAAGAAGTGTCTTTGTGGGTGCCCCACAAAGAAGCCTCAGTGGGCTTGCCCATTTTTAGCTGGGTCATGTGCCCTTCTGTTGTTGTAAAAATTTTAAATGTCTTCTGGATAGTTCACACTTAAAAGCCCAGTGAACATTTATAAACTCACTGAGCAACCGTCACCCAGTGGGAATGTCAGTGGGAGTGACAGCTCCCCAGAGGCCATCATCACCCCTGCTGGTCACTACCCCCCAGGTGGCCATCACCTTGACTTCTGTCTCTGCAGACCCCTATGGCCTGTTCTTGACCTTCTTTCTTACCCACGGAATAGCACAGTGTCCTTCACCTGACGCCATTCCCACCGAGACACCCCTGGCTACCGCATGCAGCAGTCCCCTCTCTGCAGTGAGGTTTCCGGGTGTTAGGCAGGCAGAGCTGGGTTGGCTGGCGGCAGGACTAGTGGAGCTGAGAGAGAGAGATGTTCCAGCAGATCGCCCACCCCACACCCCTCACGTCCAAGCCCAGCCGAGCCCAGACACTGTACATGTCACGTGTGTCCCATCTACCTCTGCCCAGCCCAGTCCCAATGCACCCCCCAATGGCACCCCACTCCAATACTCTTGCCTGGCAAATCCCATGGACGGAGGAACCTGGTGGGCTGCAGTCCATGGGGTCTCGAAGAGCTGGACACAACTGAGCGACTTCACTTTCACGGTTCACTTTCATGCATTGGAGAAGGAAATGGCAACCCACTCCAGTATTCTTGCCTGGAGAATCCCAGGGGCGGCGGAACCTGGTGGGCTGCCATCTATGGGGTCGCACAGAGTTGGACACGACTGAAGCGACTCAGCAGCAGCAGCAGCCTCTGGACTCAGCGGCAGCCCCAGCCCAGTCTCCGTGCCCCCCACAGTGCCCCTTCCTCCCAGACGCTGGAGAGACTAAAACATGAACCGGAGCCCCTGTTCCCCGAGGCTCCGCACCCCATCCCAAGATAAAGTCCACCCTCCCTGCAGGGTCCATTTCTCCAACAACCAGCCTCCTGGATGTTCCTGATCTCAGACCCACACAGCTCTTCTCCTCCCCATCCCTTTCCTGGGCCTCCTCCTCCAGGAAGCCCCCCAAGGGCAGAGGTTGCCATGACTTGGACCCTTCGCCTTGTGGATTCCACCAGGAACTGGGCGGCTTCAGTGGAGCAGAGGTCAGGGGCTGGAGGCTGGCAAGCCAGGCGCTGACATGAACACTCCACTGTGCCATCAGCCCAGCCTCTAGAGTTGAGCCCAAGGTCAGCACCCCCTCTTACACACAGGGAAACAGAGGCTCTGGAGGGGAGGGGCTTGCCCAAGGGTCTCCGTAAGAAGTGTGGGAGCCAGGGAGCCACCATGATCCCAGGGTGCCTCCCTGACTTCAAGGAGCAAGGAGGGAATTTCTCCTGCTTGGCTGTGGGAGTGGAGGACAGGGTGGAGGCAGAGTGGGCTATGGGGGGCTGGGCACCTCTGGATAGCCTTACTCAGGTCTTGGTGATTAGGGAGGTGAGAAGGAGGGGTGATTGAGAATGACTCAGGTGGAGGGGGGTGGGGGGGGGAGAGGGTTCTGCATCACCATAGCAACCCAGGCAGTGAGCTCCTAGGAAGGGCATGCGGTGGGAGTGGGGAGGTAGCCAAGCTGGAAAGGTCAGAGGGCACAGTCTCCACTTCTGACACCAACAGGAAGTTTGGGGTCCCCCAACCACCCTTGGGTTTGCTGATTCTATGGAGAGGATTCACAGAACCCACTGAAGGCATCTGAGGGGGCCACAGGTTACAGAAGGAGGAGCACATGTAGGGAGAGTGGGGGGAAATCACAGCAGGGCCTCCATCCTAGCGGTCCACACGTGCCACCCTCTCCACACCCTCCCCCCCCAACACACACACACACACATGGCTGGCATCACGGGTCCCACACGGGGCAGGGAGTGCGGGGTCCAGCGCAGGTGTGTGCAGGCATCCTCGGCAGCCGACCTCAGGCTCCAGGTCCACTAACTCCACCCCCCACCCCCCAGGCCACCCTAAACCAGGAGGCTGGTCTTCCTGGGGTGGCTGGTCCTGTCAGGCGGGACTGGGGCAAAGCTACATAAGGCAGACCTCACCCTCCCAGGAGCCTCCCAGGGCCAGGTCGGGGCACCTTGTCTGTCTGGATCTGCACCTCCAGCCCCGACCACCGCGGGGCGGGCGACAGGGTGCTGGAGGGGATTCAGAGTCACAGAGAGGAGGATGACTTGTCAAGATTCAAACCCAGGCTCGCAGCCCAGGAGGAGCCTGGAGTGCTCCCACGGGGAGGAGGAGCCTTCCGGTCCGTGGGAAGGCAGACCAGGCGGGATGGAGGGCTTGGGATCTGCTCCCATCGCTGCTTCGTACTGCATCCTGTCCATCCCCGCCTCGCCTCCCCCACCCCCGCCCCAGGGAACTGGGCAGCTTTGGGAAGCCCCCACCTCCTTCCCGGGCCTCTGTTCCCCTCTGTGGGGGTGGGGGGGCGGCAGCTTTCTGCAGAGGATTCGGAGGGTCCCCCTCTCTCACCAGCACGGGCTTCTTAAAAGGCCCCTCCACGGTGGTTTGTGCTTACCTTAGGGGCCCTGCGTCAAATGTCCCCATCGCACGGGGATGCGGAGTGTTAACTGAGGCCCCAGAGTCAGGCCAGCGGGTGCGCAGGGCAGCCAGGACCGAGGGCGGGGGTCGCGATGCGCGTCCCTTCCTCTGCCCACACCGTGGCTTTTTAATTGAAGTCATTCCCTCCCTCCCCCAACGTCAGAGGAGCCGGCTGAGGGCAGCCCCTCCCTCCGACCCGCGCAGGAGCCTGGAAGAAAACAAAAGCTTAATTGAATCCCTCACTGGGGGAGTCGGGGGCGGGAGAAGAGGGGGTTGCGGCTGCAGAGAGAGGCCCGCGGCACCGAGAGGCCAGCGGAGCCCGCACCTCGGAGGGTCTGGGGGGCCTGGATTAGACTCACACCTTCGCTGTGCAGCGCCTGCGGTGGCGGACGCGCCTGTGCCCTCGGCTCTTTTCACATGCGACCCTGGGTCTCAGCACAGTCGCGCGTGGGGAGCCTGAGAACCAGACAAGCCGCGTGACTTGTAGACAAACACAGGGCGAGTGGAAAACCGGGAGCCTGAATTTTGCCGTGGACGCTCCCCGCGAGGGTCAAAGTTCAGAATCCCAGCCCCTCCTCCAGACGTGGGGTGCGGGTGAGGGGGGGCGCGCTAGGCCCAGGGAGGCGCACACGACTTGCGCTGCTGGGAAGGTGCGGGGGGTGACCGGGCGGGGCGCCCCGGGAAGGTCTCCACTGCCAAGGTGTGGGGAACCATGAAAGGTTATTCAGAGCAGGAACAGCAGGTGAAGGCAGGGGGCAGACGAGATGGGCAGTGCCCCAGCCTGTGGTGGGGTGGGATGGCACCGTCAGGTGCTGGATTCCGGAACCCCTTCCCCATCCCCACCCCCCGAATGCCTCTGCTCCCCCAGTGCTTTTTCCCTGGGTCAGATTCTGCTCCTTCTGCAAAGCCTTCCTTGACAAATGCCCTGATGGAAGCTCACCCCTCCCTCCAGGGCCGCCTTCTCTAGTTCCTTGGGAGGTACAAATCCCAGGCCTTCCCATGATGCCTTCCTTCTCTGCTTCTCTTTCCTACATCAGATTGGGGCAACCCAGGTTCCGGGGAGCCTCCTTCCTGGGGCTGGAGACTACATCAGCATTCTTTGGTTGAAAATGACAAAGAAAAGTTGCTTAAGCAAAGAAGGGACGTTATTGGCCCTCTGACCTGAAATGTGCAGTTATGGACTTCAGGCATAGCTGGATCCAGGGGCCCACCATGTTGCCAGGCATTTGATTCCTCCTCCTTTGCTCCATTCTGAGAAAGGGGCAAGGTTCTGTGATCTGCACCAGATCAGGTGCCTGGTGCCAGTCGTGGCCCTTGATGCCCACCACCCTCCTGAGAGTAGGAAGGTGTTGGACTTTCCAGGATGGAAGGAGAGAATGTTGATATCGCCTTCATTTGCATCCTGGTCTGAGTTGGTGATGGACAGGGAAGCCGAGTGTGCTACACTCCATGGGGTCACAAAGAGTCAGACACGACTCAGAGACTGAACTGAACTGAGCACTGAGATGCTCCAGGTGCAAACAGACCATTCTGATCAAATCGATGTCACAAAGTTGTGTATGACACTAACAAGGAATACTAAAGGTCGGGGGGGGGGGTCTGACTCAAAGGAAAGGATGGTTCAAAATTGGGAAAGGAGTACATCAAGGCTGTATGTTGTCACCCTGCTTAAATTATATGCAGAGTACATCATGGGAAATGCCGGGCTGGATGAAGCACAAGCTGGAATCTTGAAAAATATCAATAACCTCAGATATGCAGATGACACCACCATTATGGCAGAAAGTGAAGAGGAACTAAAGAGCCTTTTGATGAAGGTAAAAGAGGAGAGTGAAAAAGCTGACTTAAAACTCAGATAATGGCATCTTATCACTGGTCCCATCATTTCATGGTGAGTAGATGGGGAAACAATGGAAACAGTGTCAGACTTTATTTTCTTGGGCTCCAGAATCACTGCAGATGGTGACTGCATCCATGAAATTAAAAGATGCTTGCTCCTTGGAAGAAAAACTATAACAAACCTAGACAGCATATTAAAAAGCAGAGACATTACTTTGCCTACAAAGTAGGCAATCCTACTTTGATTAGTTCATGTAATCTAAGCTATGGTTTTTCCAGTAGTCATGTATGGATGTGAGAGTTGGACCGTAAAGAAGGCTGAATGCCGAAGAATTGATGCTTTTGAACTATGGTGATGACAAAACTCTTGAGAGTCCCTTGGACTTCAAAGAAATCAAACCAGTCAATCCTAAAGGACATCAACCCTGATTATTCATTGGAAGGAATGATGCTGAAGCTCCAATATTTTAGCCACCTGATGCGAAGACCAGACTCATTAGAAAAGACCCTGATGCTGAGAAAGATTGAAGGGAAGAGGAGAAGGGGATGACAGAGGATGAGATGGCTGGATGGCATCACTGACTCAGTGGACATGAGTTCAAGCAAGCTCCGTGAGATGGTGAAGGACAGGGAAGCCTGGTGTGCTGCAGTCCATGGGGTCGCAAAGAGTCGGAGACGACTGAGTGACTGAACAACAACGACCTCATTGTGATAGAGGCTGCCCTAGGGAAGAGGCAGTGGTTCGAGACCTCAAGATGGAAGGAAGGTGCCAGAGGGCATTTCCAGTGGGGAACCAGCATGGACAGAGGTGGGAAGGAAGGGGTCCTCTTGAATCTTGTTTTATCTTTAGGGGCAGCCTGAGGCATAGTGGCCACAGTGCACACTCATGAACACACATACACATGTGCACAGCCACACATTACACAACAACACTTGTACTCACACAGTTACAAACATACACAGGGTGTACACATGGAGACAAACACACAGTTACACACAGATGTGCAAGTACATGCATGCTAACACACACGCACTCACATGTTCATGCCCACACTGTGACATGTGTGCACACATAGCTACACTCTCATGTGCATGTGGCTACACTAACATTCACACAGTATGCACAGAGGCAACAGCACACAGTTACACATGTGCCCAGGGCGTCCATAGCTATGTGTGGACGCATGCATAACACACACACTCACACACCAGCTGCCCACCCATGAAGTGGTTGGTGGGGAAGAGGCAAAATGGTGCCCGGTTGCCTTGGCAACACATCCTGGAACCCGACCAGGCCTGGTGAGCCCAGCTCATCTGGTGGGCTGTCAGCAGGTGGGGTTGCTCAGGACCCCAGCCTGCACAAAGCCTCCCGGTGACTGTGAGGCCCTGAGGGTCTGGGCCCCACCAGGATAAGGCAAGAGGAAAGGGCTGGGGATCAGAGCAGGAGGCAGCGCCCTGTACTGGAGATCTATACCAGGGAGCAATGTTGGGAGAGACACGACTCAGTCCTGGGGGCTGTCGTGTCCCCTCCTCCTGCCCTGTTCTGGTTTCTCCCCCTGTGATGGGGAGGGAGGCATCCTGGCAGGGCTTTTGCAAGGTTTGCATTGTTGGCAGTATACAACAGGCGGTCAACATATCCCTCTCGGCCGAGGGATTGGAGGCTCCAAGATGTCTGTTTTCCCTGTAACCCACTCTGCCTGGTAGGGTCACCCAGTCCCAACTGGGTGTCACGACCAGAGCAGGGGGCCAGGCTGGATGCTTGTACAGGCTCTGAAGAGGAAGGAGTGACAAGGACACAGAGCAGCACAGGGCCACCCCAAGGCTGGGCTGGGGCCCCATTCTGGAGCAGCCTCACTAACACCATGTATCCTGTGGTCTGTGGCTCAGATGCCCCGTCCTTCCCAGCTCTGTCCCCAGCATGATGAAAGGACTCTGTCCTGGTTCCCTGAGCCCTGGTACCCCATCATAAAAACCCGATGTTGTCCTTGCTTGGGCACAGCTGCCCACCCCTCACCCCCAGAGCAGTCGCTGCACAGGAAGCACCCAGCCCTGCAAAATAAATCAATGAAAGCACAGCTGGCCTGCTTCCAAGCCCTGGGCCTCAGTTTCCCCATCTGTCAAATGGAGCAAATGCAACCCATGCCAGCCGCAGCTCCGACACACCTGAAGGCTGAGCAGTCCTGGGCTGCAGACCTGCTCTGGTCCTCAAGCACTGCCTGCCCCCCAGGGCAAGCACTGGTGGGTCCTCAAACA
The DNA here is from genome assembly GCA_006410935.1 of Redunca redunca. Lineage (NCBI taxonomy): Eukaryota > Metazoa > Chordata > Mammalia > Artiodactyla > Bovidae > Redunca > Redunca redunca. Next base: position 77,438 of record SJYQ01006742.1, on the reverse strand, counting down.
CTGCTGGGTCTCCCAGGTCAAGGACACAACTTCCCAAGGGGATGGAGGAAGGCAAGGTCAACCCAAGTGGGAAAAGCTGGCAGTTCTTCAAGGGCGAGCAGGCGGAAGGGCTGGGACACTTGGGCCTTCACTGTTAGCTCCCTGGTTCCCCAGCAACCTTGCAGGAGTCCAGAGACCAGGTCAGGCCACAGCTTTCCACGTGCTGTCAATAGGTTCCCTGGGACTGGAGATGGCCTTTCAGGGAGATAAATCTATGGCCCCTAGAGTTGGGGACAGACAGGACCTCAAATGGCCTGTGAACTGAGATGGGAAGGGGAACACAGCAGAGAGAGTCAGGAAGGCTTCCTGGAGGAGGTACCATGTCAACTAGAGTCTGAAAGCAGGTGAGTGGGGCTGTGGGCGTGTGGGTAGGAGGCATTCTAGGCAGAGAGAACAAGATGTGGGAAGGCACTGATGTGAACGGCTTCGAGCCTCCCTAGCTGCCCTTTGTCCCCAAGTGGACAGAGCACAGAAGGGGCAGCCCTGGCATCTCTTGCCTGTGGTTGCAGGGAGGGTGCAGGTTCATGTCTAGGCTGAGGGTGTGGCCAGGCTGTCTCGGGTGGGCGACCAGACGGCTGGTCTCTGCACCTGTGAGGGGGACGTTCATGGTCTCAGGGGGTGAGAGCGCTGCCTGCACGCAGGTGTCCTTATAACAGAGCATGAGGGTCCCTGGGGACATTGCCCTGCTGCAGTCCTGCTTCCGTGCCGCCCCCACAATCAGGAGAGCCCCGTTGGGTCTGAAAGGGCAGGGAGGCCTTCACGGATCTTGAAGGTTCCCGCCACCCTCCCTGGAATTCAAGGCAAAATTCCTCTCTTGTTATTAAACAGCAAAGCCAGCAGAGTTCCACCCCCACATCCCCAAAACACCTTTATTGCACTAAAAACAGCATTTATAAACAAACACTTGGGGGAGGATGTCTTCAAGATGTACCCACAGTCAACTTCAAACACAGAGATATCAAACAGTGTGGGGGCCTAGAAAATGAGGGTCCCCAGGGATAAAGCAGGGGGTGGGAGCAGTTGGGGTCAGAGAATGGGGCGACAAGTCTGAGCATCTGAGTCCATGCGGGGCTTTCTGTCCACCTTCTCTGCCCACAGGCCTGGCCTGGGTGGTCCCCAGGACCAGAAAGCCTGAGGGGCAGGCAGAGGCTAGAGGCCAGAGGGTGCGCAGCTAGGGACCCCAGCGCCAGGGGCCTTCAGTCTCAGGCCCAAGGGCATGGGTATGTCTCACCAGGTGTGCAGAAGGGAATGTGTGCTTCCCCTCCAGCCCCAGCTCCTTCAACCCTCCCCCAGGGTAATTTGGAAACCCAGAGCTGTGGTGGGAGGGGGGACAACTTCTGGACTGGGAGGGGCACCCCAGGATCCCCACAAACCAGCCTGGTCCATCCTCGCCCCGCAGGCAGCCCAGGAGGCCCTGCTTCAGACTGTGTCGTTTCTGTTTGGCTGAGCCACAAAAATCAGTTGAGGACACACACACTGACAGGACAGTTAAGCCCATGCAGCTGTGTTAGCAGCATGAAAAGCCACAAGCAGGGTCTCCCCAGCCGCCCCTTGTCCCACCCACCCTAGCCAGAACCTATGTACACCTGTGGAGTAAAAGCGGAAGCTGTCTGTCCCTGAACAGCACTTCTTGGATCCAGCTGCTGAGGACCATGCTCAGGAGGGGTCAAAGACAGGGAGGAGCAGGGACCACCAGCTAATGGTGCTCTCTGGGCACGATCTGAGCTAGCCTTTCAGAGGTTGAAGGCCCTGGACGCCCAGCAGGGCTGCAGCGCCAGACAAGAGAAGGTGATGGAGGGCTGTCTCACTTGAAGGGCAGAGCCATCATTCTTCTCTTCTTCTGGGACTTCCTCCTCAGCTGCCTGTCTTTGCCAGGAAGTGGCTCTCAGACGGGGTGGCACCCTTCTCCCTTTGACTGGCTCTCACCTCCAGAGCCTGGGAGGACTGAGGGCTGCCCAGAGACAGCCTAAGGCAGGAGGGGATCCTCCCACAGCCCCATGGGGCCCCGCACTGCCTGGCACCCCTCTCTAGGGGGCGTCTGTCTGGTCTGGGGCAGGAGGACACCCGTGCCGAAGAGAAGACCTGGCTGGTCCTCAGGACCCGCAGTCTCTGGGTCTGTGGTCAGCCTCTGCTACCTCCTGGCCCAGATTCCAGAACTCCAGAAGCAGTGACCAGCAGCGGTGGGAGCATGAAACTTGGAGTACAAAGGGACTCAGCCCAGCAAGCTGGCCCTTTCTTTTCCCCAGCAGCCCTCTCTCTTCTGTATTAAAAGTAACCCCTGGAAAAGAGCATGACCCAGGACACCCCCAAAAGAGGCCGCAGCATCAGGGCTCACTTGCAGGGTCCAGGAGAGGGCCGGGCCCCCTGCCGGACCCAGGAGGGGGCGTGGCCGTGGCCTCCCCTGCAGGACCCAGGAGGGGGTGGTGTCTCCGCGGCCCGAGGGAGACGCGAGGCGGGAGGCGGGGGGTGGGGGGGTCCCTCTACAAGAAGGGCAGCAGGGAGGTCAGGGGCAGCTCCTTTTCCCCAAGCAGCGTGTCCCGCTTGAGGCTGCTGCCCTTGTTCACCACCTTGATCCTGAGAGCCAGCTTCCGCACGCTGGCCGGACCCAGGCCGTCGAAGAAGAAGTCCTCGTTGAACACTGGGTGGCGGCTGTTCTTGACGATGGTGCTGCGCTGCTTCTGCAGCTTGCCCGGCACGAGGCACAGGCCCACACAGCAGTTGATGCTGCGGGCGTCGCACAGCCGGTCGTATAGGCCCTCGGCCGCCAGCAGGCGCACGCGCAGGCGGGCCTGGGCCGCCTCGTACTCGGCCAGCAGGCGCACGCTGCCCCGAGGGCCCATTCGCACGGCGTGCTCCGCGCGGGACGCCGGACCAGACTCCGGGCCGGACTCAGGGGTGGCCCTGCGGGGCAGGCGGCGCCGGGCCCCGGGGCTAGTGTCCGGCGTGCTGTCGTCGGCAGACAGGGAGCCATGGCGGCCCACAGAGTGCTTGAGCTGGCTCACCTTGGCCTGGCTGTCCTGGGCGAAGCCTTTGAGCAGCGACACGGAGCGCGAGAGCAGGGGGGACCCGAAGGGTGAGGACTCGGCCGAGGACCCCGTGTCGCTCTCCCCGCCGCTGACACAGCGGCCAGGGCTCATGAGGGTGCCGCCGGCTTCCCTGGGTGCCCCGTCCCCCGCGTTGGCCTTGACACCCCCCCGACGGCGCCGGGTGCCTGGGGAGCCCACCTGGGCCAGAGCCCCGTGCTCGCTGTGGAACAGGGACTCCTTGCGCCGCGTGTGGGGGCTCTCGGCCAGCGTGGCAAAGCCGTAGGACGTCTGGGCCTTGGGCACCGAGGGCAGCGACATGGCCCCCTGGGCCTGGGGGTCGGCGTTGGTGGCAGTCTCCTCTGCCGGCCAGTCCTCCGCACTCTCGATCTGAATCACGTGCCGGGTGGCCGCCTTCAGTAGGCTTTTGCTCTCGGCGGCCAGCTTGGCGGACAGCCGGGGGCTCCGGGGGGCGCGGCGGGGCGCGGCGGAGGCCAGGTTCTGCTCCGAGGTCGAGGGCCCCAGCTCGGCCTGCGCTTCGGGCTCAGCGGGGCCGGCGGGCAGCTTGGGGGGTATGAAGAAGTCCGGGATCTTGTCCGGTGTGAGCACGTTGCTGTACAGGGGCCCCTTGGCGGCCTTGTCCCCGCCCTCGCCCCCCGCAGCTCCATTCTCCCCGGATCCCCGAAACCTCTCCAAGAACCACATGTTGGTTTTCTTCATTGGGGCGCAGGCAGGAGCCAGGAGGGATCTGCGAAGCCTGGGAAGAGAAGCGGGGGTCGGGAGCGGCAGGCCCACCTGCACCCGGGGGCTGGAAGCCGGGCTTGTGGCACCTGCCTGGGGAGCCCTGTGGGAGCCAGCGGGGTGACGAGGCGCTGCAGCCCAGCACGGGGGCGGGATGGGCTCACCCCTCGTCCACCCTCCCCGAAGGAATCGCGCTTAACTTCCAAGCACCGAAGCCGGGCCTGGGAGGTGGGGGCGGCGCTGATTCCAGGGAAGCCCCCAGGGGACAGCAGCTCCACTCTTTCCCTGACCCCTGTATTGAGGATCTCAAAAGCGCTTTCTAAAGGGGTCCGCTCTCAGTGCACAGAGAAGACACCCCTGGACGCCAGGCAGACCCCTGGGTGTCCCAGCTCCGCCCCCCTCAAGCTCCCACCCACCTGTGGCTTCTCCCGGGTTGAGGGTCCGGGCATCCGGGGTGGGGGAAGGGAGAGGAGGTGAGTCTGGGGGCTGAAGGCGCGGCGAGCCGACCCCTCCCCTTCTCACCACCCTCCCCCCCGCCCCGCGGGACTCGGCCGGGGGCGGGAGTTGGGGTGCGGGTAAGGGGTCCTAGCAGCCCCCGCGGAGCGTAGAGACACCCGAACTCACCTTCTCGGGGGCGGAGGCCGAAGCTGGCTGGCCGGCGGATACGCCGGGGTCTCGGCGCGAGGGCTGGGGGCGCGGGGACGCGGGGACGCGGGCGCAGCCTCGGTCGGGCGGCGGCGGCGGCAGCGCAGTCGGACTCATTCACCGGCGGGAAACCGCCCAGCCGGCCGCCGCGCCGCCGTATTCCTCCTAGTACTGCCGCCTTCCGCCCCCGCCTCGCCCGCCCTGGGACCGTCTCTGCCGTCTGCGCACCGCCCCCCGCCCCCCGCGGCGGCCACACCGGGGAGCCTCGCCGCGACTCCGGGGACTGAGCGGGGAGAGAGGCAGGTGGTCGCCTGGCTGGCGCCCCTGGAAACCCCAGGCTCCTGCCGCAGGTCGTCTGCGGGCCTTTTCTCTGGTGAGCATCTTTCCAGACTTACGATGACGAGTAAAAGAATAGCAGTAATAATAACCGCAGTTGAATTTATTATTGGGCACTTTCTCGGTGCCAGGCTCTTAACATTCTCGCCCCAGCTCACTGTCACAAGCACCAGTGGATATGCCCATGACCGTCTCCAGTTTGCAGATGAGGAAGGTGAAGGTTTCCTTCTAGAAATACGGAACTAGCCTCTGACGCTCAGTCCTCTCAGTGCAGCCATCCAAGGAGCCGGCCAGGGTGCTGCTCCTTTATTTCATGGAAAGAGGTTTGTTGAGCACCTACTGGATGCTGCGGACAGTGCTGTGGCTTGGATGCAGCTGTCAACTTTGTGATGTGTCCCAGGAGGAAGGAGGAGGACAGGAGGACACCAGTACAGAAATACACAGGTAAATAGTAACTTTAGGCTTGATGGTTCCCCTGACAAAATGTAACAGGGAAAATGTGATTTGGGATGAGAGCATAGTCCCCTAAGCACTTCGCAGGTGGGGAAACTGTCAAGGGCAAGACCAGGAGACCCAGGCATGGCAGCCCTGAAACCACGGGCATCCCTCAGGATCCCACATGCCACCCTGTCATCTGCCAGCCCCAGCCCCGCTGCTTGCTCACAGCTTCCTCCCTCCCAGCTCAGTTTCCCCTCTGCAACACAAGGCCAACTGACCAGTCCCCAGTCCAGCAAGATAACCTATTGCCAGGACTGACACACAGCAGAGAATGCCTAGACCTTATTGAATTAGGATATCCCAGGAGCCACCCATGTTCCAGATATGTCCTGATCATCATTGCTGGAGCTGGATGGGGGTTGGTCTGGAGTGGCCACTGGTTCAACAGCACGAGGGGGATAGGGGCAGGCTGAGCTTGAGTTGGATGGAGCCCCTCCAGCTCTTCCATCTGACCTTGGAGTGAGGTGGGGCTCAGAGTCCCATAGTCCAGATGGGGGAAGTAAGGCTCCTTCAAGAGGCTTTTCTCAACTTTGCTCACCTAGCAAACATCCAGCCCGCTGCCGTTTGTTCTAGGGGCAGCGCTGGTGTGGCCACATAGGCTAACAAAGGAGGCACGTACCAATCAATGCATCACTTCACTGCCGCCTCCAGGAAGCCTGCCCTGCCTGCCCCACATCGCAGCCAGACAGAGCTCACGGAACCCCAGCTTCAGCTTTCATGAGGAGCACGGTTACTCCAAGAAGTTATTCCGTTAATGTACATCGCCCCTGCTGGGCCTGGAGCCTGGCCCTGGGCCAGGAGGAACGTGGTGGTGATCTTAGTCCTGCAGGCCCCCAGGATGAGTGAGCACTACAGTAGGAAGAGCAATGCCAAGCACAGGAGGCACCTTCCTCCACTGTCCGCACCAGCACAGGGGCCCAGGACAGCAAGCTGACTGGCTCAGGTGTCCCGCTGACAGGCTGACCTGGTACTGTGGTTTCACTCTCCACATGCCCTTGCCATGCTGGGATGGGGTCTGTCCTCCCAGCTGGGTTGGGGAGGAGGCAGTTTATTCAGTAGCCCCCACCCCACCCCTACCCAGTGCCTTCTCCCAGCAGCCTCTTGGCCCCATCTTGTCCCCATAGCACAACTCCTACTTGGGACTCTTACCACCTCTGTGCTTAAAAGGCCCCAGGCAGCTCTCCCTGGCACCAGGCTGTGCCCAGCTGTGTCCCTGACTCCACTGCCATCTGACCTCCCTTCCAACCTCTGGCCATCCTTCTGTCCCTCAAATAAGCTGTATTCTACACACCTGGGGCCTTTGCACATGCCATCCCTTCGGCCCAGATCTCTCTCCTCCTCATTCAGGGCCTCCCTGCTCATCCTCCAGAAACCCCACAAAGAAACCCACTTGGATTTCTAAGGACCCCAAAGTTCCAAGGTGCATTCCTTTCCCACAGCTGTCATCATACACTTAGTGGTGACCTGCTGATGAATGGGTTTCGGCAAACTCCATAAGAGTGCGTCTGTCTTGGTGATGTTGCATCTCCATTATCCACCAGGGGATATCCACCAGGGTCTTGGTCAATAAGAGGAGGTCATGAAGGAAGATTAAAGGATATGAGGATGGGGGTGTGGGTGGCATGGACCAGTGAGTGATATGAACGATGTATGGGTGGTTAGAGGGATGGATGTGATGGTTAGGTGGATGGACTGATAAACGATGGATGGAAAAGTAGGTGAGTGAACAGATGGATAGATGGATGAATGAGTAGATGGATGGGCATAGAGGTAGGTGAGTGGATGGATAGATGGATGATGGATGGGTGAATGGATGATGGATGGATGGATGAATGGGAGAGTGAATGAATGGATGATGGATGAATGGAAGAGTGAATAAATGGATGATGAATGGATGGATGAATGAGAGAGTGAATGATGGATGGATGGATGGATGGATGGGAGGATGAATGGATGGATGGGTGAGTGGATGGATGGACGGATAGACTGGTAGCTCTGTCTCCAGATCTCTGAAGTAAGAGGGCATCAGAGTCCCCTTTCTTGCTCTGCCTTACGATCACTTCCACCCTACTTACAGGCAGATCAGAATGACTTTTACTTCCCCTCACCCTTACCAGATCCCCCCAGGCCTGGAGCAGGGCCTGCTGACAGCAAAGAAAGCAAAGCCCCTCCCCAGAACCAGAACCTGGGCAGAGATGTGACACCAACCAGTGGTGAGACTGGTACCCCCTCGGGAGGGAAGGTTCCATGTTTGTGGGAGGGTTGTGAGGAGGGTCCTGGGGAGAGACGGGGGTCTCCCTGGACAGGAGACATCATGTGAGGAAAGGTCAAGAGCAGAGTCAGAGTGAGTACAGGAAGCTGGGCGTGTGGTAAAAGTAGGTGCTTTCAGGTCATTAAAGGGGCTAGAGTGAGAACCAGGTGCTTCTCAATAAATGAGGATGAGGAACATTGGGAGACTGAGAAGCCAGGCCATCCTTCAGGACAAGTCAGGCACAATTTGGAGAAGAAAACAAGCAGTGTTTTGCCAGATATCTGGAGTATCTCAAGTCCCCAGGTTTGTAGCATTTGGGAGATAAATTCAGGTGTTTCCAAAGAGAGGGGTGGATATTTAACAGAGAAGCTGGTGTGTGCTTTCTCTTGCAATAAAATCGAGGGTCCAGGAAACGTCAGAGGACTCTGCCCCCAACTCTCTCCCCATAGCAGGGGCACACCAGGGCCTGGCTCTCTCCTCCCCAGCCCTGGGGTGCCAAGTCTGGTGCTGCCCTGGCTTCCCTGTACCCCAGACTCCCACCTCTAGAGGACCCCCACCCCAAGAGGACCCCCACCTCAAGAGGGCCCCCACCATGAGATGACACCCACCCAGAGAGGGTCCCTACCCTGAGGAGACCCTGACCCCAAAAGGGCCCCCACCCTGAGAGGACCCCAACCCTGAGATGACACCCACGCAGAGAGGACCCCCACCCTGAGAGGACTCCAGCCCCAAGAGGACCCCTGCCTCTAGAAGACCCCTGCCCCAAAATGACATCTACCCAGAGAGGGTCCCCACCCCGAGAGGCCTCGTAGATCACAGGAGGGCTCACGCACCACACGGTCATTCCCAGGTTTAATTACAGATTCCAAGTGTCCAGTCCAGGCTGACAGCTGGGAGGGAGGGGCCTCACAACAACCCCCTCCCAGGTCAGTGGTCAGAGGTCAGTTGACAGATGGCCCCATCACCCAAGGCTTTCACCCACTTCAACACCCTCATCTGCCCTGGCCTGAGGACCCACAGTGCTTCAATTCTACCCCCAAAAGACAACTATGCACCGATTTTTCAGGTGGAAGATCTGAGCCCGGCGGGTACGGGAGCCCATCTGCATGCCAGGGAGCTGGGGGCCTTCATTCCCCAGGAGGCGAACTGATGACCCTCCAGGAAGGAAAACGGTGCCCCTTGGCCTCATTAGGGACCTGGGTCAGGCTCCAAGATGGATGGCTGCTTTTCGATATATTTTCTTTAAAGGCGAGAAAAGGTTCTGTCTTTGGTACGTACATCTTCACTCCAGGTGAAGGCGGCAGCAGGCGGGGGTGAGAGAGAGGGGTCATGCACCCCGTGTCCTGGCCAGGTTGACCCATCCCAGCCCCAGGACCAGCTAGAGAAGGAAGACTCCAGAGACCCAGGTAGAGAAGGAGAGACAGCGGCGGTTCCGGCCTGACCAGGGTCCAGAGAAAGGCTGAAGGGCCCCTAAGGCCACAACAGGAGCATCTGGGGAGTGGGGACAGAAGCCACAGGCTGAGAACCATCACCTGGGGAAGAAAGCGAAGCAGAGGTCAAGGGTCAGCTGAGACAGCAACAGGAGACCTGGGTTCAGGTGTCATAGACCTCAGTTACAAGGTAGCAAAGTGCCCTAGTGACAAGCCTCAGGTGGAGGGCCAGGGTCCAAGTCCCAGCTCCTCCATGGTCTTGCCCTGTAACCTCTCTGTGCCACTGCTGCTTCCACAAAACGAGAAGATGGTTAACAGTGCCTGTTTGGGAGTTGTGTGGGAGTCAGTACAGATGTGGGGAGGGTCTGAGCATGGGGCCGGGACACAGCAACTTCTGCATTGGCAGCGATTATTACTCCCATCGGTGTTATTTCTCGGGTCACAAACAATTCAGGGTGTAGAAAGCAAACAGGTCGGACCCTGGCACGTGCACATACACAGCCCATGGCACTGCACATCATTTCAGATGATCCACAGGACCACCTCCATCCCTGGAGCCCTTCCCCAGGCTGGGAACCCTGTCTCTGCCTACAGCTGGGCCTGGCTGAGGGCAGGGAGCAGGCCAGCGTTGATGGGGGGGAGGAGGAGGCAGGAAGAGACTGTTGTCATGGGGACGGGAGAGCAGCCCAACCTGGCCCAGAAGGCCTCTCAGCCTGTGGGGAAATTCCACGGCCTGTTTCCCTCCATGAGCTGAGCCCCCAGCTCCCAGCTTCCTGCCCTCTACCCTTGCTCCAGAGCCTGCTTCTGCCTCCTCCCACAGACTGCCCTGGTACCTCGACCCCTCTGCACCCCAGTTCAGCTGCCTCTTCCCAGCTTAGACAGGCCCCCATCTCACCCCAGACCCCCCACCAGAGGCTCTAGAACCATGGGACCTGTCTGTCCTCCCCCACTCAAGACATCTGAGGCTCCAGAACTGATGACCCAGGTGGACCTTCTCACCCACCTGCCTTGCCTTGAATGCTAGCCCTGCTGGACCCAGCCCTACTGGGCCCACCTCCCAGGTGGCCAAATGCTGCCTCTCTGAGGGTTTACCAGAGGGATTTTAAACACAGAGTTACCATAACAACTCAGGGAGTGAGTGCTGATGGGGACACGGTTTCCTTTGGGGGTGATGGAGTGTTCTGGAATTAGATGGGGAAGGGGGCACAGTTCTGTGAAGAGACCCACTGAGTTGTGCCCTGTAAATGGGTGAAGTGTGCAGCATGTGCACCCGTGTCAATTTTTAAGATGCGAAAAGTCTGGCACATTGGGGCCAGACGCACCTGGCTCAGGGCTCCCGCTTGACGACGCCTCGCAAGTGCAGCTCACTCTCAGCGGCTACGATGGGCTGCCCGTTCTGCAGGTGGTAGTCGATCAGGTGGCTGATGCTCTCAAAGAGCACGTCCTTCGTCCGCACCTACGGGTCCAGAGGCCACAGCATCAGCACCACTGGGAGAGCCGGTCGGAGAGGCCAACTCTTGGGCCACCCTGGACCTGCTGACAGGGCACTGAGTTTTCACAGTGCCTCCTGTAGCTCATGCACAAATCTGAAAATCACTGGGTCAAAGACTTCAGCCACAGAACTACATGTGGACACAGACTCCAAAGCTCCAGCACCCAGGGGCCGTGTCTTCCTATAGTGGATTGCATGGTGCCCCCACCAAAAATAGATATGTCCACATCTTAACCCCCGAAACCTGTGAAAGGGCCCTTATTTGGAAAAAGCCTCTATGCAGATATGATTAAGGTGAGTTCATCTTGAAGGATAAAGAAAATGTGGTACATATATACAAATGGAATACTACTCAATCATGACAAAGAATGAAATAGTGCCAATTATGGAAACATGGATGGACCCAGAGATCATCACACTAAGTGGAGTGAGACAAATACCACGTGATATCATTTATATGTGAAATCTAAAATATGACACAAATGAACTTATTTACAAAGCAGAAACAGAGTTACAGATGTATAGCACAGACTTGTGGTGCCAAGGGGGATCAGGCTGGGGGAGGGACAGATTGAGACTCTGGCATTAGCAGATGCAAACTATCATATACAGGATGGATAAACAAAGTTCTGTTGATAGAGCACAGGCAACTGTACTCAATGTCCTAGGATAAACCATAATGGAAAAGAATATTTTTTTAAATGTATATATGGAAACTTCCCTGGCTAAGAACCTGCCTGCCAATATGCAGGAGACATGGGTTCAATCCCTGGTCTAAGGGAACTAAGATCCCATATGCTGCAGAACATCTAAGGCTGTGTCCCACAACTCCTGAAGCCCAGATACCCTAGACTCCATGCTCCACAACAAAAGAAGCCACCACAATGAGAAGCCTACTCGCCACAACTAGAGAGAGAAAGCCTGCACGTCTACAATGAAGGCCCAGCGCAGTGAAACAGAAAGAAAAGAAATTCCTTAAAGAAAAAAAATGTATACATGTATATAACTCAGAGAAGGCAATGGCACCCCACTCCAGTACTCTTGCCTGGCAAATCCCATGGGTAGAGGAGCCTGGTAGGCTGCAGTCCATGGGGTCACGAAGAGTCAGACACGACTGAGCGACTTCACTTTTACTTTTCACTTTCATGCATTGGAGAAGGAAATGGCAACCCACTCCAGTGTTCTTGCCTGGAGAATCCCAGGGACGGGGGAGCCTGGAGGGCTGCCGTCTCTGGGGTCACACAGAGCCGGACACAACTGAAGCGACTTAGCAGCAGCAGCAGCAGCAGCATGTGTATAACTGAGTCACTTTTCTGGTCAGCAGAAATTAACAGAACATTGTAAATCCACTATACTTCAGTTAAAAATTAATTTTAGAGAAAGAGTAAAAAAGGATGAGTTCATCTTGAATTACTCAGGTGACCTCAAATCCAGTGACCTGTGTCCTTATAAGAAAAGAAGGACTGGGACAACACAGAGACATAAAGAGAAGCCAAGAAAAGCCCTGAGAAGCCAAAGGCACTGGGGTGATGGGTCCACAACCCAGAGAACAAGAATTTCCAGCAACAAGGAGAAGCTGGTGGGGGACCCTGAACCAGATCCTTCCTCAGAGCCACAGAAGGAACCAGCCCAGCCAGCACCTGGATGTCAGAAGTCAAGCCTCCAGAACTGGGACAGAACAAATTTCTGTGGTTTGAAGCTGCCCAGCTGGTGGTGGTCACTGGGAGGGCAGCCCTAGGAAACAAACACACCTCAGGAATCTTGTGGACACAGATCCAAAACTCAGAACCACCAAATCTAAACACCACCTGCATCTTAGAATGCTGAGAAAATTTCAGCAGACCTGGATGCAACACAGACCCCCCTGGGAGGCTAACACCACTTCAGACAGGGGACACAGCAGTAAGTAGTGTGATTAGGTACAGAGGAGGAGGTGGAGAAGGGAAGTGACAGAACAGGGGCCTGGAGCCGTGGTCCCACCTGGGCCAGGCTGCACAGTAGCCACTGGAGTGTGCCCCTATTTAGGGCACAGAGCACACACAGCCCCCAGGGTGGTGTGGAGGATTCAGCTAGATGAAATAAATTGTTGTTTAGTCTCTAAGTAGTGTCGGACTCTTTGTGACCCCATGGACTGCAGCACTCCAGGGTTCCCTGTCCTTCACTATCTCCCAAAGCTTGCTCAAATGTATGTCCATTGAGTCGGTGATGCCATCCAACCATCTCCTCCTCTATCGTCCCCTTCTCCTCTTGTCCTCAATCTTTCCCAGCATCAGGATCTTTTCCAGTGAGTCAGCCTTGTATTTATTACTCAGAGACATCACTGTTTGTAAGATGCATTAGTGATGATAGAATGTGGAGGGAAAGTACATCTTACAGTTGATGAAATATAGTACTTTGTAAGCCCTGAAAGGCCTTGAGATTGGAAAAGGTTCTCTGACCCCTCCAAATGCTTTATAGACTGGGAAATCCTTTGTGAAAGCTAAAATTCCTCTAAAACTGGAAAATACTTTGTAATTTTGAAGTACGTGGTAAAGGGAAACAGAATCTGTAAATATAAAGGGCTTGGTAATCTGAAAAATGCTTTATTTATAAACCTAAGGGGTGCTTAGAATGTGGGCCCCGATCTCGGACAGAGGAGAGAGGCCTGGGACGTTCCCGCAGACCCGACACCCTCGTAAGTCCCCTCCCCACCCCCACACGCAGCCTCCAGCCCTGCCCCACACCAGCCCGCTGCGGTCTATCTCTGCACTCTCTCCCCTGCATCTCAGCACCTGCCCCCGCCACCCCCCACGCCCACCTTACCACGCCCTCAGGGTCCACCAGCAGCAGGTGCTTGGGCTGCCCTGCATGCATGCCGGTGAGGACGTACTGCCCAGGGTTGGTGACGCTGTCCCGCACGAGGAAGTCCCCGTCCGCCCGAAGCAGTTTCTCCGCCGCCCGACGGCTCATCTGGCCATGGTACCAGGGCTCCTGACGCAGCTGCTCCTCTGTGGGGGCGATGGGGGCCCGGCGGGTCGGGGGGCTGGGCCACTGATCCTCCACGGGAAGGGGGGCTGCCACCGAGCCAGCCGCCACAGAGCACTCATGCAGCCTCAGGGCATCCTCGAAGGGTCCTGCGGGCAGGGACAGTGTGGGCAGGAGGGGCCTGGGCTGCGGGGACCTGCTCTTTCAACCCTTTCTGGTCCTATTAGTAACTCAATATATTCTCTTGGATTTTCTAAGCATATGCAAAGAATGAGCATTTCTTTTTTCCAATGTGCACGCCTATTTCTTTTTTCTTGTCTGTTACACTGGCTTCCTTCCCAATATTTATTATGCCTTTTGTTTCACCATCTCGTTGAGTGCACTGGCCAGGACCTCCACTACACACGCCACCTCTTTGGTAGGCAGCAGGTGTCCCTTTCTTTTCCAAACTCTAATGGAAAAGCTCCTGATGGTTTGTACAAGTTCCCTATGGCTCCCAGCAGGCACCAGTGTCCCCCTCCCTGAGATGGTACAGCATAGCTCAGACACCCTGGAGTGCACAGTGACAGCCCTGATCCCTGCCCTGGTGTCTCTGCGCTTGCTTTGCAACCCGCCTTTCTTCACTTCTGGTCCCTTGGGAATCTCTCCTCCCTGATTTCTCCAGTGATCGGAGAGAAGTTGACCCAGCCTCCAGCTCCTAAGACATGTGACCAGTCCTGGCCAATCAGCATATGCCTCTCACGCTCCTGGCCTAGTGATTGGCTGGGGGAGGTGAGACCATGACCCAAGGAGGGCAAATCTGAGGCAGCCCCAGGACTTCTAATGGGAGCCTGGCATCAAGCATCCCTTTTCATACTAGGGTTGCTGGACCACCCGGCTGGGAGCCCAAGCGGACAGCCTGCCTCAGGAGCTCACACCTGGGGCACCTCCTTTCCCATCTGAGACTTCTCTGAGGAGCCAGTGGGGCCACAGCAGGGGTTCATGTCCCTGCCTAGCATGTCATCAGGTGGTGGGGGAGCGGAGCTTTGCAAATTTTGTGGAAGAAGGGATTTCCGGCTGGTTTGAGAGTTCCTCAAAGACCTCACCTGGGAAGGTGAGCTGGGAGTGGGAGACAACCCTGCCTGGGCCAGCACAGAGCCAACACGTCCAAAGTGCTCATGCAAAAGGACGGAGTTTGATGTTGTGGGAAAGGAGGGTGTTCTGGACACAAACCTCCTCCATCGGATCGAGCCCTCTCTCAGGCTGGGGGAGGGACTCCACCATCTGCTAGGCCTCCCTTCTCAGGCGGGATTTCTGGCAACAAGCCAGAAGGGGCTTGAGCCTCCTCTCTCAGATCATGGATCACATGAAGAGGGAGCTTAAACTCACTCATCAGACTGCGGAGACCCAGAAACAGGGAGCTAGGCACGTCCACCCTGCAGACTGAGGCCCATAGAGAAGAGCCCACTGCATCCCCATCATATTCTTCCAGGATACGAACTAGCCCCTCCTGCCAAACTGGGGACCCCCAGGGAGAGGAATCTGGGTTACCCTCAGGAGAACGTAGGGTCCCACAGAGGAGGGAGTCCCAAGGGAAGCATAGCATACAGCCCATCCCCCACCAGACCACAGGTTGCTCGGGCGTGGCCCCACCCCACTGGCCAGCCTGCCCCCACTTACGCATGTCGAACAGATCCTTCTTGGGGCTATCCTCCGGCCCCAGGGGCTCAGGGCCGTCCAGACCCTGCGTGTTGACGTACAGATGGTCCTCGTAGTCTCGGGGGCCCCGGGCATCCGCCTGCACATAGCCATCCCCGGGCTGGGCTGGGACTGGGGAGTCAGAGGAGCGTGAGTTCAGAGGAACACAGGGTCACGTGGGGAAGCCCTGGGGAGGGGTCCAAGAGGGGCGCTCCGCCCACACCTGTGTCCCTCCAGGAAGCCCGCCCTTTAGCGCAGCAAGGTCAGGAGGGTAAAACCCCATGAGAGCCCAGCTTTGGGGCTGTGAGAGGCACAGAGGCCTACAGGAGCCCCTACACACACACCCAGGCCCGCTAGTCTATCAGGCAGCAAGGTGGCCCAGGGACCAGAGCTTCCCAGTTTCAAGAGAAAGCAGAAACCCCGATGTTTATGTTAAATCTCCACATTTAAAAAGTAACAACAATAAGACTCTGCTCTCCCTGTAATTATGTTATCAAGTGAGGCACAGTCAGGTCATTCATTTGCTTGTGTTCTATTTTAGTTTCCTGTTCTTTTCTAATTTTGTTTTGAATGTGTGAAGCATTTAAATGGTTCAAAAGCTGCAATTTCGTGAAACTGGTATCATTGGGTGAGTCTCTTCCGGGGTCCCTCAGTGTCCTGTGGGGATTCTACTGGGTCCTCCCCAGTTGGCCTCTGCCCAGCTTCAAGGCCTCACCCACCGTGTGTTATCAGACTGTTGGACTTGTGCTGACCTGACAGGTGAAAAATGGCATCCAGGGGGACTTTAATTTCCATTTCTCTTATTTTGAGCAAGGTTGGGCATCTTTTCCTAGGTTCCAAGGACATTTGTGTATTTTCCCCTAGATCTATCCATCCATTTCTAAACATCTCCATTTTTAATCCTTGGCAGGGGAATGATGATCTTTTAGTACACTGTGGCCAAATCCAACCCAAGGGCCTGAAGCTACAATCTCTGCTTTGTACCAGTTAAATCCTTAACCCTCACACACAGCTCTACCCTCTATGGGCATGACAGGTGAGTAACCTCTCAGTGCTTCAGTCTCCTCCTCTGCTGAATGGGGAGAACAGGAGTAGCTTCTTCACAAGTAGGGGTGAAGACCAAAACCTCTGGCAGAAGTTATGATTTGATAAAAATGCTAACATCATTACAGCCCTGGGTGGTAGATGGGGGCAAAGGGGCCTTGGCCCAGCCTTCCCAGTCTGACAGAGGAGGTGCAGATTCTCTCAGCTTTGTACAGTCACGGTGGGATGAGAAAGAAGAAATCTCAGTTGTAGGGGTCCAGAGAGTGAAAATGCCTGGACATTGGAGTTGGGGCACTGATGTATTGGTAGGAGTTCTTGGTCAGAGACTTGGCGAAACCGTGATATGAAGCAATAACTTCATATGCAAAAGCTCAGGGGGTAGGAAATGCTAATGAGCTTGGGGATCAGGTGTGAGCAGCCCGTGTCCCAGAGAAATAGCTGACCAGGGCGAGATGATGGCTGGGCATCTACTTGGCACCCAATGCCACATGTGTTCTTTAACCACAGGTGCTGGGAGCAGTCGGGTTCTGATGCTCATCAGTGAAATGCCCAGATTTTTTGGGAAAATCTTTTTTTAAAAAAAAAGCCCAACACAGATGTCAGCACGGCTGTAAGGAAACAGGCAGCCACGGCAGGGCTGGTGGGCAAACAAACTGCCAAACCACGTCAGGGAGCCATCTGGCAGCTTCCCCTACTGTGACAGAGGTATGCATGCTGTCTACAGCTCAGCATCTGTGGGAGGAATACATGAGGGGGGCCAAGGGGGCATCTGCCGCCGATCAAGAGGGGGCCACGTGAACAAGCAACTGCAGGGACAGGGGACTGACACGTGGCCACTCAGAAGATCCCACTGAAGCAGCCAGAGCCCCCGAGAGACTGTGGGTACTCACAGCCTGTCCTCATTTCTTTGGGGGGTCCATTCACATAAGGGGTGAAAGGAGACACACAGGTGCCAGGGGGTAAGCTCAAGACCTCAGAGCTGGGGCTAAGGGGATTTTAGCCTCCTCTGTCTTTTTTAATGTTGTATAACAGGATAAAATGCTCACGGGCTAAAAACTCAACCAATTTGTTAAAACCTCATGGTACCTGGTAGGCAGCTCTGTGATTTCCATCACATGGATCAGCGGCTGCTGTCCTGGGCATAGACTCTACTGAGACCCTGAACACAGCGAGTGGTGGACAACTGGGGCCACTGCTGTCCTGGCAGAGCCCTAGAAAGTGCCCAGATGTCTGTAGGCGAGGGGGGTCCTTCACGTGATGGGACTACACTGTGGTGAAAAAGGAGGGGGGCGGCTGCCTAGCACTGCTGCAGGGGTGAGTCCAAGATGGGCTTTTACCTGGGAAAGCCAGGTGGAGGGATGGAGAGCACACTACTGTCCAAAACTGAGAAAGCGACGTATGTCTGAACTGACTTGAACATGCATGGACATTCTAGAAAAACCAGGGAAACTACTACCAGTGGTTACCTGATCAGGGAGCAAATGGGGGCAGGAGACTGACTTTTCGGTGGATGCCATTTTATATGCTGGTGCTTTGAACCACAAACTGCAGTTTCTCTGTCCAACATGCAAGGAAACTGGTCACACAGACAAAAAGCAGATGCTGTCAGATCTCTAAGAGCCCAGGAAGTGACACGATCTCACTGGCCAGATGGAATGACCCAAAGAGGGGAAGCGATGTGAGGGATGGTGGGGACTCAGGGACACCAGAGCAGAGTGTGCTGGACAGTACCTGAGGGGCCTACGTCCCACTGCAGGCCACGGGCATCTCTTCGAGCAGGAGAGGCTCCCTGAAAAAGAGAGTGAGGGTCCCCCTGCTGTGTGCAGCCCCAGACCCCCAATCGCCCACCCCAACCCTCCTGTAAGTCAGATTCCAAGCTCAGCTCTGTACCCATCCCTCCCTCCTGGGCCTCAATCTACCCACAAGCCCCCACCTGCCTCTGCTGTAGCTGCATCCCCCAGCCCAATTTGGAAGGCCTGCCCCCAGCATATGCTGTTCCTTACACCTGAGGCCCTTCCCTACACTGCTCTCTGGGGCAACTCCTACTGACCCATTAGGGCCCAGCCCAAGTTCTGCCCTGGGACATCCTCCTGACAGGGACAGTCAGTCCCCCATGGACATTCTGGTCACCCTCCTCAGAAGCCCTGATTCAGTCACGGCTGTGGTCATCGTATCAGTGTCTGAGATGGGAACCTTGTCTGGTGTGTCCAGAGAGGGCTCAGCGGACCTGGACAGTTTAGGGAGGAAGGAGCAGGGGGCAGGAGAGACCCTCCTCTAGGATCCTGGAGGCAGGGAGCAGAAGGAAGAGCTAGGGGTTGAGCCCCAGGACTCGGCCCTTGGGCCCCCCTCCCCACAGGTGTGCTGAGGCTGACCTGGCCAAGGGCACCAAAGACCCCCAGGGCACAGGGCTGCGTGAGGGCGAGCCTGGAGTCCACCAGCCCGCCCGGGGGCGGCTCCTTCCCAGGGAGGCTGTTGTAGTAGTTGTGTTCCGCCTCCTCTTCATCCCCCCAGGCCGAGTCCTCCATCCCGGTCAGCCTGCAGACACATAGCCAGCGGGAGCACAGGCCCCAGCACAAGTTGTGGGGCACAGACGGCACCGAGGCCCCCAGACTGAGTTGTGCACCATGGGGGACAAGCCTGACCCAGGGATCCTGACCCCTCCTCTATCTGCTGGGCAGGAGGTGGCGCCAGGAGCCATTGCTGATGGAGGAACTGGGCGTCCCTTTCTGTCCACCAACAGGGGCTCTACACACGTCTCAATGGTTTGGCTAAACTGAGAGGGGCCTCCACCCATCCCAGCCACCTCAGCCCCACCACAGCCAGGGCATGACACCAGGCTTGCACCCTGAACCCGGAAGCCTTAGGGTGGTGACACCATCAGCGTTTACAATGCCCTCACCCACTGGCCATGGACGGCACCTTCGAAATGTGTGCTACAGATGCTTATCCAAGCAAGTTGGCTCCTAAGAGCAAAACGGGGGAAGCCACAGCCTGCCCCTCAGTCAGGGGCGGACAGCAGGTCTCAGTGGGGCTCCCAGAGGAGGGCTTTGCAGCCAGGAGAGGGGAGGGGGTTGAGGTGGCCCCAGGTGAAAACCAGCGCTCATTCATGTACTAGGAGCGCATGATCCTGTGTGAAGGCCAAGGGGCAAGCTCAGCTCTACACTGCTGGCTCTCATCTGTGCATATGGGACTCTTAACACGTCCATTCATTCACTTGCTACTCTAACCAGTCCCCATCTGTTCAGATATTTAAATAGCCAATCACAGGCCACTGCCTTAATTTGCCAGCCAGGAGCTCAGGATGGCTTCTACCCTGTTAAGCCACAGAACTGTCAGATGGTTAAGAGAACATCAGAAGAACTGCATCTGACACGTGAAAGTCAGATGGAATTCAGATGTTTGTGTCCATAAATAAAGATTGGCTGGCAGGCGGCCCACCGACTGCTCACACGTCCTTCTTGGCTGCCTTCCCGCTACCACGGCAGAGGCAGGCAGGCAGTCTGGCCCTCTGCAGAAGTGCTGATCGCCCCCATGCAGACTAAGGATGACAGCATGACGGTCACTGCCTGCCGATCGGCTCCCTGAGTCCTCTCCTCTGCTAGGACTGGAGATGTTGTTATCCTGGCATCCTCATGGTTGAGCAGTGGGCCATGGAGGTGGGGGGCACAGAGCATGGAGCGGGAAAGGATCCAGCCCCAGGGAAGGGGAGGGGCAGGGCCAGCAGGGGTGCTGGGGAATGGGGATAGAGGGGCAGGCCAGTACCTTTCTGGGGCGACGACGACCCTGGGGGGGCTGTGCAGGTACTGTTTGAAGCGCAGCTCGAAGGCTTGGCCCACGGTGCTGATGACGCTCTGGGCAAGGCCCTCACAGCACTCCAGGATGTGACAGGCTGGGGGTCGTCAGGCAGCATCAGCGGGGTCTCGACTGGCTTCGGATCCAGCCCGCGGCCCCACCCGCCCCCACTGGCCTCACCTCTCTGGTTGATGGGGTCCTTGGCCACGTAGGCCACATAATCCGCCATGTCCTGGGGAGAGAGGGCAGCAGACACAGGAGTCCCAGCAACGTGGGGGTAGGACTGATGGGCACGGACAGGACATCTCGGGGCTTTTGGGGACAGAGGGGCTGGAAGTCCACTCCCACCCATCTGGGGCCTTACCGTGTCACCACCGGACGCGAAGGAGATGGACTGCATGTGATGATTGGCGATGATCTGACCAGAGAGAGACCACCAGTCATGGGGCTGCCGTTTCAGTTTGGGGAGGAGAGGGGCTTGGGCCAGTCACTAGAACAGGGCCACAGTGGGGACCAGAAGGACAAGGGCATGGAAGTGGAGACATCCCCTCGACAGAATGCCAGGAACACCGGAAGCCCTGCTGGACGGGGAGCCCTGAAGCCAGGGCAGGATGCAGGTCACACGCCCACATACACGGGAAGACAAACCTGCCCCAACTGGTGGACATGTGCACACACGGGCACAGACATCCAATACAGATACACACAAAGGTACATGGGCTAAAAGCCTCACACAAACCACACCCTGCACACACACACACACATCCCTTCATTTACAGACACACACACACAAATTCCCTACTCCAGCTGTTCAGAGACACAACCACTCACACATTCACACACACTTCAGCCCACCTTCACACCTTGATGCATCACACACTGGCCCTCACACCCTCCCACACAGACACCCAGGCATAGCACATGCACACCAGACACTCACCACTCACATTCAGACACATGCCCCATGCCACCGTGGAGGCACTGAAGAAACAAAAGCAGAACCCACTGGAGGCTCCTGACTCTGCACTGTCAACCCAGGCAGCCTCACCTGTGTGCTCACTTGCATCCATTTGCTCATTTGCAACTTCATTTGCAACATCTGCTAATCGGTCTGCTCATTTGCATGAGTGTGCTGATTTGCTTATTTGCATGTTTGTTTGTGTAGATGTGCTCACTTGCATGCTCAGTAGCATCTATTTGCCACCACCCACTGCTGCCCTAAGTGGTCATATCCCTCCAAGACCCAGTAAGCACCAGAGACGCCCAAGCAGGGCTCTCTCAGGGTCCCCAGTGGTTCACTCACCCTGTCACCGCTTGGGGATACTCAGGGCTCCCCCTAATCGACCCCTGCTCTGGGAGGCCCTCACTGGCGAACTGCTCAGGGTTAGCCCAGTGTGTCCCAGATAGCGTCCATGCAGAGGTGGACAGGGAGGTGAATGTGCTGGCAGCTCCCCGCCCCACAGCTTCCTCCCCTCCCCAGGGCAGTCTGAGCCCCTCCCTGGGGCCCTGGCTTCAGCTCATCTCCTCCACACTTCCCACGCTCACACCAGACCACAAATCACAGCACTTCCTGCCCCAAACCTCTGAGGAGGATAGCAGTGCTGTCTGGAAAAATCCCAGTTCCTCACCAGGATCCTTGCTAACCTCTCAGGCTCTATCTTATCAGATGACCTCTGCTCAATGTCCTCTTACCTCTCCACTCAGCGCCAGCATCACCACCTCCAAGAAGGCCTCCGTGATGCCCCTGCTAGGTCACAGTGCCCTGTGCATGCTCACAACCCATGCCTGGCCTCACAATCCTCCTCAGAATTCATAGTTATTCCCTCCTTTCTGCAATTTTATTTTGGTTGGTTGTTTCCACCAGAAGATTCCAAGCCTGGGTCTCGCCTCCTCAGCAATGCAGACAATGGGGCCGAGACCTTCTTTGGGAGGACGTCCTAGGAGCTGTGGAGTGAGGAGCAGCTCCCCTGGCCCCGCCCACTCATCACCGGGTGTGACAACCGTGGGGCGAGTGAGGGCAGCGGCCCCTGGCCCAGGGCGGGGCCTCAGCATGTATCCAGGTGAGCAGTTTACGCGCACTTGCAAGTGGAGTGGGCCGTTCCCACCTTCCCTCCAGGCTTCACCTGGGTGAATCCACAGACCCTCAGCCAGGCCCTACTTGGGGCTGGCTGGGCCTGAGGGCGGGGCTGGAGGAGGCTGAGGGCGGGGCTAGAGAAGGCCGAGGGCGGGGCTAGAGAAGGCCGAGGGCGGGGCGGGCGGCGCTCACCTGGCGCGTGGCCGGCACCGAGAGGTTGAGGCCGTCGATGGAGATGCTGACCGCAATGCTCATGCCCGCGAAGCGCAGGTTGCTCTTGCCCAAGATTGAGGCCAGGGCCTTGTTGGGGGCCTAGGGGGGCAGACGGCACGGGGGTTGAAGGGGGCAGCCTGGGCTTCAAGAAGGTGGGACCACAGTGGAACTCCAGCTGGGGCAGGTCCTGGGATGGCCAGGAGTCTCCCCCCTCACTTCCACCCGGGGACCACAGGCCCCTCACCCACCTTCTTCTTCCAGGAGCCCCGGACGCCAGGCACCGCCTCATGGAGCCGGTTGATGGCTTCCCTGTGTGGGCGGAGGGGGAGGGGGCTTAGAGAGCTTGGAGGAGAGGGGTCAGGAGCTCAGAGGAGGGTAAAGGCTCAGAGAAGGCAATGGGCTAAGGAAGGGGTTCGGTGCATCCTGAGGGGGGAGGGGCTCAGAGGACAGAGGGATGCTGGGGCAACTGGTGGCCTAGACGGGGACTCCCAGACGCCCCCGCCATGTGCCCGGCAGGTGCCCTTGCCCTCAGCTCTCCCCATCCTGCCCTTTCTTTCTCAGACACCAGCAGACCCCTGAGCCACAGCCCACTTGAAGGCACTGAGGTCAGATTTGGGGATGCTGGCACAAACCTTGAGCCTGGACCCCAAGTTCTGTGTAACCAGAGGATGGCCAAGATTCCCACCTGAGGCATGAGAGGATGCCCTCTGTTCTGGGCCCCCCAAGACAGGGGCCGAAACTGACTCCCCAAACCAAATGGGAGAGATTTCGTGAAAGGGCTCATCCCTGGGGAGGGACTGGAACTTTTACAGGATCCTGAAGGTCAGGCGGACATACAAGTTCTTAACAAGGTCGGTGCTGCAAGGGGAAACCAAGCCCTCAGCCTGACAGGTGGGAAGGTCAAACAGAGTAGTAGCTCCTCAAAATGGGTAAGGCAGTCACATCCCCAGGTGCACTCCCCAGAGAACTGAGAACACAGGTGCACACAAAACCCGCACACACGGCCACAGAGCACAGCTCACAAGAGCCCAAAAGGTAGAAAGCACCCAAACGCCCATCAGTTGAAGATGGATAAACAGCCCATGGTCCCTCCTACGCATGGGAGCATCATGCAGCCCTGAAAAGGAGAGAAGCCCTAACACTCCCTACCAGGTGAATGGATCCTGAAAACAAGATGCTCAGTGAGAGAAGCAGACACAGAAGGACATACAGTGTGTGATACCATCAATGGGAAAGATCCAGAACAGGCAAATCCACACACAGGGTGGGTTCCTGGTTGTCAGGGGTTGGGGGAGGGGGTTGGAGATGGCTGCTCATAGGGGCAGGGTTTCCTTTCGGGGTGATGGAATGTTCTGGAATTAGACCATGCTCATGGTTTCACAGGGCTCCCAGGGTGGTACCAGTGGTAAAGCAATGGCACTAGTGGCACTACCAATGCAGGAGACGCAAGAGACCTGAATTCAGTCCTTGGGTCGGGAAGATCCCCTGGAGGAGGGCATGACAACCCATTCCAGTATCCTTTCCTGGAGGATCAGGTGGACAGAGAGGCCTGGCAGGCTACAGTCCATGGGGTCTCAAAGAGTCAGACCTGACTGAACGCCAAGCACACAGTACACAGCACCACCGCCTCCACTCCCGGCACTGAGTGGCGCCAGAGCCTGCCCCAGCCAGCCTCACCTGGTGACCTGGGTGCGTGTGCTGAAGTCCAGGGAGCGCATGGAACGGAGCACCTCGATGCAGCCCATGTACTGAGGGGAGAGAGCACAGGTCAGCACCAGCCCCGCAGAGCCCAGCTGGGGGCCACCGTGGACCCAAGCCCCCTCCATAGAGCACCCCCGTTGGCCTCCCCTCCTGCCACCTGGGGCTGGGGGCCCACTGTGGACCCAAGACCCCCTCCAGTGAGCCCACAGCCCTCCCCTGCTGCCACCGGGGCTATAGCCCCCGCCCCCATCCTTAGGACAATGCCCAACCTGGCCGCCCCCACACCGTCCTGTCTGTCATTTGCAGACTGGCTCCTTCCCCAGCTCCAAGCTCCTGGTTGCCTCCTCAGAGCCACCCTCTTGACTGTGAGTTGTTCCCTGGAAGCTGGTAGCTTCCTTCAACTCAGTCTCTCCTGCTCATTCTCTTTCTGCTCCACTAGAATGCCAGCCCAGGAGGACCGTGTGGGGGTAACCCTGCTCACTTCTATATCCCAGGGCCCAGGGCAGGGCCTGAGAGCAGATGGGTGGAAGCCGTCTGGCCCTTTGCAGGAGGGAATGCTGACTCCTGCCTGGACCACACTTTCCAGGGAAGGGAACTCAGAATCTCCAAGAGATGTTGCTCAGGGGCAGCTGGGGAAGGGGTACCAGAGATGAGGGCCACCAGTGCCCCCAACATGGTGTCTGCGCTGCAGGAGAGACCTGGGCCAGCCACATGCAGCGACCGTCATGCGATCACTGTCATGGATGGGAAACGTCCAGGACAGGCAGGCCCACAGGGACAAAGAGTGGGTTCCTGGTTGTCAGGGGTTGGGGAGGGAAGGGGTAGGATCACTGATAATGGGGACAGACTGCCTTTGGGGTGATGGAATGTTCCAGAACAGATAGAGGTGGTGATTGTACAACGTTGTGAAGGTACAAAGTAGCACTGAACTGTGCTCCAAAATGACTCATGGTTAATTTAGTTACGTGATTGTACCTCAACTTTTAAAAAATGATTCACACACACACATTATGACCTTGAAACTCCATTTCTAGGACTTTATCTCACAGAAGCACCAGTCCCTAGGCACCAGATGTGGGTACAAGCGGCTGTGTTGGGGCACACACTCCACCCATCTCCCCAGGGCTCCAGTGGGCTGGTATTTACTCCAGTCACTCTTGACTCTGCAGCCCAGTGCAGGGTGGCCAGAGTGCCCACCAACTCACTTTGCCCTCCTGGGCTGGTCCCAGGGTGCCAGCCACCTGTCTGGTCCCTACACCTGATGCTGCTCTGAAGTCCCGCCAGCCCCAGCCTGCCCCTCCCTTC
>SJYQ01006742.1:0-51377 GCA_006410935.1 Redunca redunca | reverse complement strand
TGTGTGTGATGAGGTCCTGTTATGTTTTCGCTACACTTGCTTCTCCAGTCTCTGAATAACCTAGGGAAAGACTTGTGTCCCTCACTTGCATCAAGTGAAGCCATGGCCTGGCTGGGGAAAGGGGCTATCTCTAGTAGGCATGGCAGGTCCTAACTGCCATTCTCACCCCAGGAAGGGCTGTTAGGATGACCTTTCCTCTGTGAATTAAGAGGGACACTTCACTGATCATGTTGCCCTGGCAAACGGGAGGATTAGTGTGTCAGTGGGGACCAAGGCCACAGGGGCCCTGGCAGGCACTCTGCTGACATTGTGCACAGTTCAGGAGCCGGAAATGCAGAGAGACCGCCACCACACAGAACTCTCAGTGGAAGATGGCAGCCCTCTGGGCGTCCTGCGTTCAAGCGTGGGTGGAGTGGAGGGTCCACACCAGGAGGCCCCTGGAGAGTGTGGCTCTAGCTACAAAGGGCCCTGGCGCCTCTGCCTCCTTTGATGTGTCCAGAGGAGCCATCAGAGCGCTAAACCTTCTGTAGAGCTTCTTGGGTCAGGAGAGGAACAAGGGAGCTGGGAGTGTCCTCAGAGTGTGGTCTGCAGCAGACCTGTCTCCAGGATGGGTGGGGAGCTTGCTGAAAATGCAAATTCCTCAGGCCCTACTCAGAACAGCTGAACCACAGGATCATCCTGCCTGGGGGTTCTGACGTCAGTCTGTGTGTGTGTGCGCTCACGCATAATTGAATATTTTGAATAAGAAATATTCGAGTAATTTAAATAAAGGTCCAGACACCATGGTCTTCCTACCAGAGGCCCTTCTGTCCAGTCCACACCCTTCCCTGGAGGTAACCACTGATACTCATTTTTTTTCCTTCAGACTTCTAACTTTCATTATGCATGTACCTGCAAATATAAATTCCTAATCTTTTTATATGCAGAACAATTACTGTCTTTTAACTTGCTCTTTCACTTAAATATGCGTTTGGATCTTTTCTATATCACATGCTCAATCAATCATTCATTTGGAAACATACATTTATTAGGCACCTACTACATGCCACACCAAAGAATTAATGCTTTAAAATTGTGGTGCTGGAGAAGACTCTTGAGAGTCCCTTGGACTGCAAGGAGATCAAACCAGTCAACTCTAAAGGAAATAAACCCTGAATATTCATTTGAAGGACTGTTGCTAAAGCTCCAGTAGTTTGGCCACCTAATGCAAAGAGCTGACTCATTTGAAAAGACCCTGAAGCTGGGAAAGATTGAGGGAAGGAGGAGAAGAGGGCAACAGAGGATGAGATGGTTGTATAGCATCACTGACTCAATGAACATGGGTTTGAGCAAGCTCCAGGAGATAGTGAAGGACAGGGAAGCATGGTATGCTGCAGTCCATGGGGTCACAAAGAGTCAGACACGACTTAGTAACTAAACAACAACTACATGCCAATTGAGGCTTCCCTGGTGGCTCAGCTGGTGAAGAATCTGCCTGCAGTGCAGGGGACCTGGGTTTGATCCCTGGGTTGGGAAGGTCCCCTGGAGAAGGGAAAATCTACCCATTCCAGTATTCTGGCCTGGAGAATTCCATAGACTATATAGTCCATGGGGTTGCAAAGCGTCGGACATGACTGAGCGACTTTTACTTTTCGCGTGCCAACTAGGGCTTCCCAGTTAGCTCAGTAGTGAAGAATTTGCCTGGCAATGCAGGAGACTCGGGTTTGACCCCTGGGTCAGGAAGATCCAATGGAGAATGAAATGGCTACCCACTCCAGTATTCTTGCCTGGAGAATTATATGGACAGAGGAGCCTGGTAGGCTACAGTCAATAGGATCACAAAGAGTTGGACATAACTTAGTGACTAAACAACGATAAACAGGCCCAAGTACTGTTGTATATCATAGGGATATGGAAGTCAACAAAACTGATGACAATTCCTGCCCCATAGTACCTACATCTTGGTGGAGGCACATAAAGCAGACAGTAAACATATAAGTTATATGTTGTGTTAGAATATAATAAAAGGAGTACGTCAAGGCTGTATACTGTCACCCTGCTTATTTAACTTCTATGCAGAGTACATCATGAGAAACGCTGGACTGGAAGAAGCACAAGCTGGAATCAAGATTGCCGGGAGAAATATCAATAACCTCAGATATGCAGATGACACCACCCTTATGGCAGAAAGTGAAGAGCAACTAAAAAGCCTCTTGATGAAAGTGAAAGAGGAGAGTGAAAAAGTTGGCTTAAAGCTCAACATTCAGAAAATGAAGATCATGGCATCTGGTCCCATCACTCCATGGTAAATAGATGGGGAAACAGTGGAAACAGTGTCAGACTTTATTGTTTTGGGGCTCCAAAATCACTGCAGATGGTGATTGCAGCCATGAAATTAAAAGACGTTTACTCCTTGGAAGAAAAGTTATGACCAACCTAGATAGTATATTCAAAAGCAGAGTTATTACTCTGCCGACTAAGGTCCATCTAGTCAAGGCTATGGTTTTTCCTGTGGTCATGTATGGATGTGAGAGTTGGACTGTGAAAAGGCTGAGTGCCGAAGACTTGATGCTTTTGAACTGTGGTGTTGGAGAAGACTCTTGAGAGTCCCTTGGACTGCAAGGAGATCCAACCAGTCCATTCTGAAGGAGATCAACCCTGGGATTTCTTTGGAAGGAATGATGCTAAAGCTGAAACTCCAGTACTTTGGCCACCTCACGCGAAGAGTTGACTCACTGGAAAAAACTTTGATGCTGGGAGGGATTGGGGGCAGGAGGAGAAGGGGACGACCCAGGATGAGATGGCTGGATGGCATCACGGACTCGATGGATGTGAGTCTGAGTGAACTCCGGGAGTTGGTTATGGACAGGGAGGCCTGGCGTGCTGCGATTCATGGGGTCGCAAAGAGTCAGACACGACTGAGTGACTGAACTGAACTGAACTGAACTGAATTGAAAACACAAAACAAGATAATGGAGATTGGAAATGTCAGGTGGGGACTTAGATTTTAGATGGAGTGGGCAGAGGTGGCCTTGTGGAGAAAGTGACATTTAAGCAGAGTTAACGGTGGTGAGGGGTGAGCCCTGAGATTCTCTGGGGAGGCTGAGGGAATGGCTTGTACAGAGGCCTTGAGGTGGGAGGCTGACCCACATGTTCGAGGTACGGGGAGAAGGCCATGCAGCTGCAGAAAAGCAAGGTGGAATGTCAGAGGAGGGGAGGGAAGTCAGGGGGCCACAGTCAGCCATCACAAGGTCTCAGGCAGAGGAGAGGCATGGCGCAGAGCGCTCTCACATGTCACATCTCAGGGCATTGTCCTGGACAGACGCCACACAGCTGCAGCAGGGCCCGAATGAGCGACACTGAGCTGCTTCCAGGATGCGGCTATTAAACCGTGTTGCAAGCTTCCACACGTGACAGTTTACCCTCTCCAGCATGTGTCTAAGGGACTCATCCCGGCAAGTGCGATTACTGGGCTGTACATTCCTAATTCTGGTGGGCACGGCCCTGTTGCCCCTCAAAGGGCCTGGCCAGCCCACGCTCCCACCAGCAATGCTGACCACTGCCTGTTCACCATGGCCTTGCCTACAGAGCACCTTGGCAAACGTCAGAGTGTCCAC
The DNA here is from genome assembly GCA_006410935.1 of Redunca redunca. NCBI lineage: Eukaryota > Metazoa > Chordata > Mammalia > Artiodactyla > Bovidae > Redunca > Redunca redunca. The sequence goes on along the minus strand of SJYQ01006742.1, from coordinate 47,781 downwards.
CAGTCAGACGGGTGAAGAGTGACGTCTCAGGCAGATTCACAGGGACTTTTCCTGGGCATCCAGTGGCTAGGACTCTGTGCTCCCAATGCAAGGGGCCCAGGTTCAATCCCTGATCAGGGGACTAGGTCGCACAGGCCGCAACTACGAGTTCTCACGCTAAAGAGTCCACGTGCCTCAACAAAGACCCTGTGTGCCAGAACGAAGACTTAGCACAGCCAATAGATAAATACAGGAAAAAAAAGAAAGAAAGAAAGAACAAAGGCATACTCACAGATCTTGATTTCAAGCTATGCAGTGACCAAAGGGGGAAGTGTGCGGGGAAGTAACAAATTGGGAGATTGCGGTTGACATATACACACTTCTATATATAAAATAGGTAACTAATGAGAGCCTTCTGGATAGCACAGGAAACTCTGCTCAATATTCTGCAATGACTAACATGGGGAAAAGAATCTAAAAAAGAGTGGATATATGTATATATATAACTGATTCACTTTGCTCTATAGCATAAAGTAACACAACATTGTACATCAACAATAATAAATATTAAACATAATAAAAATTAACCATTAAAAAAAAAGAATCTGATGGCCTTTCTGTGATATTCAAGTAGCTAGTTGGCTACCTGAGTATCATCTTTGGAGAAATGTCTCAAGTCTTCTTCCCATTTTAAATCATGTTATCATCATTGCTGTTGAACATAAGAATTCTTTATGTATTCTGGATATTGGCCCTATAGCAGATACGTGGTTTGCAAATACTTGCTCCTATCTTATAATCTGGCTTTTCACTGTGGGCTGTGTCCTTTGATACACAGAAGATTTGCAGTTTAATGTAGTGCCCCTACTTGTGTGATTTTACTTCTGTTGGCTCGGCTTTGTTCCACAAACACTTTGTGATAGTCATCTTCTACCTACCTACCTACCTATCTACCTACCTGTTTCTCCCATCAGAAGCTTCCATAAGCCTCTTATCCCTATCCATCAGAAGGTAGACAGACTGAAAACCATAATCATAGAAAACTAACCAATCTGATCACATGGACCACAGCCTTGTCTAACTCAATGTAACTGTGAGCCATGCCACGTAGGACCACCCAAGATGAACTGGTCATGGTGGCGAGTTCTGACAAACTGTGGTCCACTGGAGAAAGGAAGGGCAAAGCACTTCAGGATTCCTGCCTTGAGAACCCCATGAACTGTATGAACAGGCAAAAATGTATGACACTGAAAGATGAACTCCTACATTAGTAGGTGCCCAATATGCTACTGGAGAAGAGTGGAGAACTAACTCCAGAAAGAATGAAGGGAGGGAGCCAAAGCAAAAACAACATCCGGTCGTGGATGTGAGTGTGACGGAAGCAATATCCAATGCTGTAAAGAGCAACATTTCATAGGAACGTGGAATGTTAGGTCCACGAATCAAGGCAAATTGGAAGTGGTCAAACAGGAGATGGCAAGAATGAACATCAACATTGTAGGAATCAGCAAACTAAAATGGACTGGAATGGGTGAATTTAATGCAGATGACCATTTTATTTACTACTGTGGGCAAGAATCCCTTAGAAGAAATGGAGTAGCCATCATGGTCAACAAGAGAGTCTGAAATGCAGTACTTGGATGCAGTCTCAAAAACGACAGAATGACCTCTGTTTGTTTCCAAGGCAAACCATTCAGTATCACAGTTATCCAAGCAAATGCCCTGACCAGTAACACTGAAGAAGCTGAAGTTGAACACTTCTATGAAGACCTACAAGACCTTCTAGAACCAACACCCAAAAAAGATGTCCTTTTCACTATAGGGGACTGGAATGCAAAAGTAGGAAGTCAAGAAACACCTGGAGTAACAGGCAAATTTGCCCTTGGAATGCAGAATGAAGCAGGACAAAGGCTAATAGACTTTTGCCAAGAGAATGCACTGGTCACAGCAAACACCTGCTTCCAACAACACAAGAGAAGACTCTACATGTGGACATCACCAGATGGTCAACACTGAAATCAGATTGATTTTATTCTTTGCAGCCAAAGGTGGAGAAGCTCTATAAAGTCAGCAGAAACAAGACTGGGAGCTGACTGTGGCTCAGATCGTGAACTCCTTATTGCAAAATTCAGACTTAAATTGAAGAAAGTGGGGAAAACCACTAGACCATTCAGGTATGACCTAAATCAATTTCCTTACAATTATACAGTGGAAGTGAGAAACAGATTTTAAGGACTAGATCTGATAGACAGAGTGCCTGATGAGCTATGGATGGAGGTTTGTGGCATTGTACAGGAGACAGGGATCAAGACCATCCACAAGAAAAAGAAATGCAAAAAAGCAAAATGGCTGTCTGAGGAAGCCTTACATATAGCTGTGAAAAGAAGTGAAGTGAAATGCAAAGGAGAAAAGGAAAGATATATCCACTTGAATGCAGAGTTCCAAAGAATAGCAAGGAGAGATTAAGAAAGACTTCCTCAGTGATCATTGCAAAGAAATAGAGGAAAACAATAGAATGGGAAAGACTAGAGATCTCTTCAAGAAAATTAGAGATACCAAGGGAACATTTCATGCAAAGATGGGCTTGATAAAGAACAGAAATGGTATGGACCTAACAGAGCAGAAGATATTAAGAAGAGGTGGCAACAATACACAGAACAACTGTACAAAAAAGATCTTCATGACTCAGATAATCATGATGGTGTGATCACTCACCTAGAGCCAGACATCCTGGAGTGTGAAGTCAAGTGGGCCTTAGGAAGCATCACTATGAACAAAGCTAGTGGAGGTGATGGAATTCCAGTTGAGCTTTTTCAAATCCTGAAAGATGATGCTGTGAAAGTGCTGCACTCAATATGCCAGCAAATTTGGAAAACTCAGCTGTGGGGCACTAATTGGGAAATCTTAAAATAGAAAGCTTTGCAGTCAGAAACGGAAACTAAGATGGCGTCCGGCGGAAGCGATGGGGGCGTGGTCTATGTTGTCAAAACTTCTGATTGGCTCTCTTGGTTTCTGTGCATGTGGACAGCGCCTGATCACTATAGACTCCTGTTATAATGATAGCACATGACGATTTGACCTTTAACGTGATTGGTGCAACTCCCCCCCTGCTTGCCTTTATAAGCAGGGAGATTGCAGCAATAAAGCGGAACCGCACTAGACAGAACCCCTGTCGCGTCTTATTGTCTCTTGCTCGCTCGCCGAGGGGCTGGGTTGGCGGACAGCAGGCTCACTTTTCCTCGGGACCCCTCGGCTGTCTGCTGAGGGAAGTTCCACTGCCTCTCTCTCTTTCTGCGGAGCACCCCACACACTCAGCAGTGGTCACAGGATTGGCAAAGCTCAGTTTTCATTCCAATCCCAAAGAAAGGCAATGCCAAAGAATGCTCAAACTACTGCACAATTGCACTCATCTCACATGCTAGTAAAGTAATGCTCAAAATTCTCCAAGCCAGGCTTCAGCAATACGTGAAGCGTGAACTTCCAGATGTTCAAGCTGGATTTAGAAAAGGCAGAGGAACCAGAGATCAAATTGCCAACATCCACTAGATCATCAAAAACTCAAGAGAGTTCCAGAAAAACATCTGCTTCTGCCTTCTTGACTATGCCAAAGCCTTTGACTGTGTGGATCACAACAAACTGTGAAAAATTCTCCAAGAGATGGGAATACCAGACCACCTGCCTACCTCTTGAGAAATCTGTATGCAGATCAGGAAGCAACAGTCAGAACTAGACATGGAACAATGGACTAGTTCTAAATAGGAAAAGCATACATCAAGGCTGTATATTGTCACCCTGCTTATTTAACTGATATGCAGAGTACATCATGAGAAACTCTGGGCTGGATGAAGCACAAGCTGGACTCAAGATTGCCGAGAGAAATACCAATAACCTCAGATATGCAGATGACACCACCCTTACAGCAGAAAGCGAAGAAGAACTAAAGAGCCTTTTGAAGAAAGTGAAAGAGGAGAGTGAAAAAGTTGGCCTAACGCTGAACATTCAGAAAACTAAGATCATAGCATCTGGTCACATCACTTCATGGCAAATAGATGGGGAAACAGTGGAAACAGTGGCTGACTTTATTTTTCTAGGCTCCAAGATCACTGCAGATGACGACTGCAGCCATGAAATTAAAAGATGCTTACTCCTTGGAAGAAAAGTTATGACCAACCTAGACAGCATATTAAAAAGCAGAGATATTACTTTGCCAGCAAAGGTCCATCTCATCAAGGCTATGGTTTTTCCAGTAGTCATGTATGGATATGAGAGTTGGACTATAAAAAAGGCTGAGCGCAGAAGAATTGATGCTTTTGAACGAACTGTCGTGTTGGAGAAGACTTGAGAGTTCCTTGGACTGCAAGGAGATCAAACCAGCCCATCCTAAAGGAAATCAGTCCTGGGTGTTTATTGGAAGGACTGATGTTGAAGCTGAAGCTCCAATACTTTGGCCACCTGATGTGAAGAGCTGACTCATTAGAAAAGACCCTGATGCTGGGGAAGATTGAAGACGGGAGGAGAAGGGGACAACAGAGGATGAGATGGTTGGATGGCATTATCAACTCAATGGACTTGAGTTTGAGTACACTCCAGGAGTTGGTGATGGTTAGGGAGGCCTGGTGTGCTACAGTTCATGGGGTCGCAAACAGTTGGACAAGACTGAGCGATTGAACTGAACTGAGCTGACCTACTGTTTTGAGATGCCATTTTCATCAGGTATTGAATTCCTGTGTATGGTTGGGGCTATTTCTGGCCTTAGTTCAGGTCACAAGTGTCACTGCCCACTGTGTTAATTGTTGAGGCTTTCACTCTCAGTACCCAGTGAGGCCCATTCTCTCATGGCTCTTCCAGCTCAGAGTTCCCATTTATCCTTATTTATTTTCCCATATGAACTTCAGAGTAAAATAACAGTAGAAACCCTTAACAATATTTGTATTACTAGAATGAAATTTGCATGATTAACATAGTTACATAGTTAACAAAACATCTTTTTGTTACCAAGTTTTCCTAGTTGAAAAAAAGATCTTTCTATTTGTTCAAACTTATTTTATGATTTGGAGGAATTTTTTTTACAGTTTTCTTCATACGTGTTTTGTACATTTACTGTTAAATTTATTCTCAGCTATTTAATTTTTTATGATTATAATGAGGTATTTTTATTTTTAATTTGTTATTTAAGTATAGTTGATTTATAGTGTTGTGTTAATTTCTGCAAAGTATATACAAATATATATATATGTATTCTTTTCCATTATGGTTTATCCTGGGATATTGAATATAGTTCCCTGTGCTACAGTAGGACTTTGCTATTTATTCATCCTATATATACTAGTTTGCATCTGCTAATCCCAATTTGGGATAAATGGAGTCTTTTATCTCCTTTCATCTTCTTATTGAACATAATCAACTAATTATAGTGTATTCATTTTGTACCATTCTGCTACTAAATTCTGTTACTGTTTATAGATCTTTTTCATGTATTTATAGTATCATCTAAAAACAAAGATTAACTCTGCTCTCCAAATTTTATAATTTTAATTTTCCTCTTTTCTTATTTCATTGTCTATTAGGCACAATGTTAAATAACAGTAGTAATAGTGGACATTCTTGCTTTATATTTGATGTTTTAAGGCAATGGCACCCCACTCCAGTACTCTTGCCTGGAAAATCCCATGGACAGAGGAGCCTGGTGGGCTGCAGTCCATGGGGTCACTGAGAGTCGGACACGACTGAGCGACCTCACTTTCACTTTTCACTTTCATGCATTGGAGAAGGAAATGGCAACCCACTCCAGTGTTCTTGCCTGGAGAATCCCAGGGACAGAGGAGCCTAGTGGGCTGCCGTCTATGGGGTCGCACAGAGTCGGACACGACTGAAGCGACTTAGCAGCAGCAGCAGCAGCAGCAGCACATTAAAAAAGGTTCTGGCATGTGGGATCTTAGTTCCACAGCCAGGGGTTGGACTTGTAACCACTGCATTGGAAGCTCAGAGTCTGAGCCACTGGACCACCAGGGAAGAGCCACCGGATACTTGATTTTAGTGGGAAGATGCCTCCAGTGTTTCCCCAAGAGGTGTGGAATGCCCTCTGGGCCAAGAATAACACATTTCATTATGTTAAAGAAATATTAACTTATTCTTATTTTATTGAGGGCTTTTTTTCTTGGTCAAGTACGATTATTGACTTTTGCCCAAATGCGTTCTTTAAAGTGTCTTTAGAAATGATCATATAATGTTTCTCTTTAGATCTTTCAATTTGATAGAATATAATAAATTTCCTACTCATGAGCTATTCTTGTATTTCTATAATAAACGCCACTTGTGTCATGGTAATTATTTTTTAATGTGCTGACTGATGCTATTTGCTAATGTTTTATTTAAAATTTTTGCATGGGTTTTAATAATTGAGATTTTGACAATTGTGTGTTACTGCATTGCAATCAAAGAATATCATCTGTAAAATGTCTGTCTTTTGGGATCAATTGACTTTCTTTGTAGCCTAATTTACAGACAATTTTTATGTATGCTCCTTAAAAAGTGAAAGTGAAAGTCACTCAGTAGTGTCCGACTCTTTGTGAGACCATGGACTATGCAGTCAATGGGATTCTCCAGGCCAGAGTACTGGAGTGGGTAGCCTTTCCCTTCTGCAGGGGATCTTCCCAACCCAGGGATTGAATTGGGGTCTCCTGCATTGCAGGCAGATTCCTTACCAACTGAGCTATCAGGGAAGATATCAGTATGCTCCTGGGTCACTTGAAAAAACAGCGCTGTCGATATTTTCAGGATATAGACCTGAATAACATATATCTTATTAATGAGGTTATTCATGTCTTCTTTGAACTTCAGGTATTTTGATTTGAATTTACAGTGGAGTGAGTTTTCATTTTGGCATGTTTCTCCTTGCATCCACTGTAATTTCTGCTTTATGATGTGGATGCTACATCATTTGGTGAGTATATATTCATATCCCTGGTGGCTCAGTGGTAAAGAATCTGCCTGCTAACGCAAGAGACTCGAGTTCGATTCCTGAGTCAGGAAGATCCCCTGGAGGAGGAAATGGCAACCTGCTCCAGTATTCTTGCCTGAAGAATCCCACTGACAGAGGAGCCCGGGGTACTACAGTGCATGGGTTGCAGAGTCAGACAGGACTCAGCGACTACACAACAGCAACAGTGTCATCGTAATTGTCTCAGCTGCATTTTGAGTTGTGTCATTTGGTGTTTCGAGGCACCCTTTCTCATACGTTGGCTTGCATTCCGCCTCATCTGATGGTGAGGGCACAGCCTCATTTTGTGTGCAGTTCCCCTGCCTTAGGCTTTCACTCTGTCCTGAGCCGCCTTGATTTGTTTGTGTCTATCATGTTTCCTGCAGCGCGATCCCTGCCGCCCCTTCCTCAAGGCCTCTGGCACCCGCTCTCACCACTGGCCAGCTGTAGCTTGCTGCTCCTCCTTTCCAGGGGACCCCTCATCTTCAGGGAGAGCCTGGCGCTCTGTGAGACCCCCACAGCTAGTGGGCTTTCTTGAGTACCTACATGCTGTTTACTGAACAACATGTCTGTATCTGTCATTTAGGTTTATATTTACACTATTGTTTTTCAGGAGCTCCCACTGTTTCTATAATAGAGTGACTTTAAACGAGAGCTTTTGGATGCAGGTTAGGATGGTGATCTTGGAGGTGGTACAGGTGACACCCCCCAGGGCAGCCTGATACAGGGTCCCTCTGATCCTCCCATCGCACTGAGTGTGCAGAGCAGGGATCCCCCTCATACAGATGGGAGAGGGTGAGGCGAGGCTTCTCAACACTTTGTTCCTCATCCCTTCTTACACAAGCAGTCAGACAATGCAGCTTTCAGATATACCACAGAGGGGCCTGGATGTGGGGATGGATGCTTTTCGGGGCCCCTTAGGCAGAGCTTCACAGTACAAGAGGTAAAGTGAGCATAGGTTTATTTTTCTTCTGAAAATGCTAACCTTGCTGAAACTCTAGAGGGTTTTCTTAGTGGAATCTGCTCTGCTGAGGAAGCTTTAACAGAAAAGCTTTGTCTCTTGAGGTCAGTGAGAGTATGGTCCTGCCCTCCAGGTCTGGGTAACCTCCAGAGTCGCTTTCTACTGGAATGCTCAGGCAGGGCATCTCAGGGTCCAGATGTGTTGTTTCATTCCCAAACTTAGGCCCCAGAAGAATGATCTGCCAGGAGATGGTAATCACTGACATTCATATTTAAAATCACCCAGGGGTTATGTAACAAGATGCTACCTCATGAAGAAACTGAGGTCAGCGCCCAATCTCAGCACAAATGCTACTTCTATTTGGGGTTAGAGACAAGGAGATTATAATCAGCTTCAAATTGCTGCATGTTAAATTTTTGGGGGCTCTAAAATCACTGCAGATGGTGATTGCAGTCATGAAATTAAGAGACGCTTACTCCTTGGAAGAAAAGTTATGACCAACCTAGATAGTATATTCAAAATCAGAGACTTTACTTTGCCGACTAAGGTCTGTCTAGTCAAGGCTATGGTTTTTCCAGGGGTCATGTATGGATGTGAGAGTTGGACTGTGAAGAAGGCTGAGCGCCGAAGAACTGATGCGTTTGAACTGTGGTGTTGCAGAAGACTCTTGAGAGTCCCTTGGACTGCAAGGAGATCCAACCAGTCCATTCTGAAGATCAACCCTGGGATTTCTTTGGAAGGAATGATGCTGAAGCTGAAACTCCAGTACTTTGGCCACCTCATGAGAAAAGTTGACTCATTGGAAAAGACTGATGCTGGGAGGGATTGGGGGCAGGAGGAGAAGGGTACGACCGAGGATGAGATGGCTGGATGGCATCACGGACTCGATGGACGCGAGTCTGAGTGAACTCCGGGAGTTGGTGATGGACAGGGAGGCCTGGCGTGCTGCGATTCATGGGGTCGCAAAGAGTCGGACACGACTGAGCGATTGAACTGAACTGAACTGAAAGGAAACAGTCCCTTGGAGTTCAAGGAGATCAAACCAGTCAATCCTAAAGGAAATCAACCCTGAATATTCATTGGAATATTGAAGCTGAAGTTCCAATACTTTGGCCACCTGGTGCGGAAGAGCTGACTCATTGGAAAAGACCCTAATGATGGGAAAGATTGGAGGCCGGAGGAGAATAGGGCAACAGAGGAGGAGATGGTTGGATGGCATCACTGACTCAAAGGACATGAGTCTGAACAAAATCTGGGAGATGGTGAAGGACAGGGAAGCCTGGCATGCTGCAGTCCTTGGAGTCGCAGAGAATCGGACACAACCGAGCCACTGAACGACAATAAAGGAACTCCTCCCTCTCCCCAGAAATAAGCTTCTGGCTGGGATTTATAGAGTGACAGTGATGTTGGAACAAGTTTGAGTCTCGCAGTGAGGAGGGAGGATTCACAGGATGATGTCCTCTGCGCATCAGCTTGATCCAGTGTTCAGTCTGTGCTTATGCAGAACGGGCCTCTGCAGGCTCTTCTGAGGCAAACCCATCCCCAGGCTTTCAGAGGGTTAGCCACAGCCAGGCAGAGAAAGCGCAGCAAAACGAACCCATGTGCCTTTGAAACGGCTGCAGGATGACTAAGTCCCCCTGCGCGGCTCTGAAACATGGTTCTCAAGCCGTGTGCGTCCAAATCGAAGGTTCTTGAGGAAACTCAGGTTGCCAGGACCTCCGATGGGACTCAGAGGGCAAGGCCAGCGATCTGGGGTTTAAACCTGCCTTCTGGGTGAGCTGATGGGCATGGTCCACGAACCCGACCCCGAGACCCCCCTGGGCCTGATGTGATTTCATTACAGAAGAGGTAGGTGTTAGAATCCAGTTGAGATCTCACTACCTGGGCCATTGGCACACTCTTGCCCTTTACGATTCAGAGGCATATTCAGCTGGACATGTGGTCAGAGCACTGGAGGTCTGGACTGTTCTCCCGAGGAGCGTGTGCTCTCCCCGGGGTGGGATGGCATCCAGGTAGGGTGGCACCCCCGGGTGGGAGAGCCTGTCCTGGCCCGTCCCCGAAGGCCCCAGTGCCGTCCAGCAGACACAGCCCTGGCCGTGGCAGTCCACGTGCACTGCTGTGAGTCTGCATCCCTCAGTGTCCACGGGCAGGGTCTCTGAGACACTTTTGGGTTGGGTTTCCTGATGTTCGGCCCATGGGAGGACACTGATCTTGGAGATGCCTTTCAAGCAAAAGAGAAATGAAGTGTCGTTGATCAGGAGTGCTGACGGTGTCGTGAGTGGGGTGTGGTGGCTGGGACTCCCTGGGTCCACTCTGTTCCTCGGCAGCTGTGTGGGGAGGCTGAGAGCCGGGGAAGGTGTGATGGGTGAGAACACTGAGGGCACACGCCCCGCCCTGGCCCTGTGAGGTGTGTACTCTTTGCCCCCAGGTCCTGGGGTCTTGTTGACCACTCGCTTTGGCCACAGGAGAAGCTGCTGTTTAGAAGGGTGGCTGAAGAGGCCCGAGGTGGCCCACACCCATGGATCCTGTCTTCTCAGGAATGCATTAGCAGCGAGACCCACGGGCATCAGCTTGACTCCGAGCAGACCTCTCCGACACTGTGAGGAGATCACCCCAAAGCCTGCGATAAATGATCAACACAGCTTCCTCAGCCACTCTCACCCGCTTAGATGCCCCTAATCCGAGCTGGCCGTGTGGAGAGAGCCCCATCGCAAGCGAGGAGCAGCAGAGGCCAGACGTGCCCAGCTCAGCCCCAGACTGCCGGGGTGCCAGCTCAGCTTGGGGGTGGGTCAGGCCCTCCTGGTCGGGTAAGGAGGCGACTCCCACTGCAGCTGGACGGGAACGAGGCCCTTGCGGAGGCCCCGGGCGCTCCACATCGGTCCCCACCCCCCACTCCTGGTTCCCTTCGGCCTGTCCCATCAGAGCCGCAGCGCCTGCTCCTGCCCACCTGCCGGCCCAGCTCCTAAGTCGCCGTCTGCTCAGAGACTTAGTGGGTGATTTCCCACCACCCAGCGGAGACCCCCGTGTCCCTGAGGAGGGTCTGGCCCCACCAGGCCGGCGCCCCGGCGGAGGGCAGTCAGGCCTGGCGTGCTTGGGCCTCGGCCTCCTGGCACCCTCACACAGCACAGGATCCAGGTGTGCAGGGCGTCGGCTGACGCGTGCGGCCAACAGAGCTGCGCCTTCCAGAAACCCGAAGGAGTGTGCGAGGGCTCGCCACATGAAAACGTGTACGAAGGACTCGCTGTGCGTGGATTTATCAAGACCCAGCAGACAGTGCGTTGAGGTGTGACGCGGGGTGACTCTTGTGAGTAGACACATCGTGTTCATACCCCAGGCATCCTCGTGCAGGAGGAACTCCTGTGGCCGGCCAGGACGGCTGGCGCATTCTGCGCCCTGATGAGGCCCCTTGGGGCCTTGACCGTGGTGCAGTGTGTACAGCCCCAGACACACACACACACACACACAGACACACACGCAGACACACACACAGATATAAACACAGACACACACACACAGAGACACACACACAGAGACATAAACACACACACACACAGAAACACACACACACAGACACAAACACAGACATACACACAGACACACACACACACAGACACACCCCCACACACACATAGACACAGATACACACACACACACACACACACACGGACACACGCTACATTCAGAAGAGATGCCCGTCTCTCCTCCTAACAGTTGAATTTGACCCTGTTCAAAACTCTTCCTTTTTGCACAGTAAAGAGGTTACATAGTGACTAAGAGGGGTGGCTTAGTTGGTAAAAAATCTGCCTGCAACGCGGGAGACCCGGGTTTGATCCCTGGGTTGGGAAGATACCCTGGAAAAGGGAATGGCAGCCCACTCCAGTATTCTCGCCTGGAGAATCCTACGGACAGAGGAGCCTGACAGGCTACAGTCCATGGGGTCACAAAGAGTCGGACGTGACCTAGCGACTAACACAAGAGGGGTGGGTAACTGGAGTGCCTCTGAGCTGTGTGGGCAGCACTGGGTGGACCACCTGTAAGCACACGGCTAGTGCAGCCCTCGCATGCCGGCACCTGGAGGTGGGCACACACACGACCTCTGTGCCCGCACCACTCTGAGCCCCCGTGTGAGTCCACGGGAACGCCCCNCCTGGGGCTGGCATCCGGCCACCGCCTGCGAGCTGGCAGTATACGGTCTTGAATATCAGCAGAAAGTGGACGCAGAGGAAAAACCCACCCCCACGCAGAGAGGAATGTGAGCCCGGCCTCTGTGCCCGCTGAACCGCTGTCTCAGAACCTCCGGATTCCGGTCCTACTAAATGCACTCAGCCCGCCACCTACCCCCGGGGCCCCTGCTCTGCTCTCGCCCTTGTGAAATGTGAGGAGACGATCTTCACGACCCCAAAGTGTATGTGGCTAGCTCGTAATCTCCACAAATCATGTTCTCTTCGCTTGATACCTCAACCCTGCAGAGCAGGCCACAACATAGCTTTAAAAGAATAAAAACCATGTGTCTGTTTTCACGATATTTGGACAGAAAGTGTGTGAATCTGAAGTGTGAATACAGTATCTATTCTCAATGTCTTTTACATGAATTTTAAGAAAGTTTAAAGTAATGTTTGTAAGAACTTTTTTTCCCCCTAATTCAGCATTCTCCCTAGGAATGAGGGCAAAAGTCCTCAGAAGATGTCTTGCAGGAAGGATGGGCCAACCCCAGACACAGGGTTCACTCCCTCGGGCAGAGACTGCAGCCGATCTGTGTCTTCCTTCTGGGCACTTGTGCTGGCGGGCCGGGCTATGCCTAGTCTGGGAACCTTGCTGCCTCCTGTCTTAAATACCCAGAGCCCATCATAATGGTGCTCAGAGCCCATCAGAATGGCACTGCATGGCTCTTCACGCCTGCATTCACTTGGTTCTGCAGGACCCTAGCAGGTCCTCGAGACAGCACTGCCCATCGGCGTGGGCCCCCCTGCAGGACTGCAGAGGGACGACCCTTTGGAAAGAAGAGGGCCCGGGTTGTGAGGATCCACTTAATTCATTATCCTCTTGGCTCTTTTCCAGCATTAGGTTCTTTTCCTATGATCTTTAAAAAAATATTTTTTATTGTGGTAAAAGTCACATAACATAAAACATACTGTTTTAACTGTATAATTCTCTAGCGCTAAATGCATTCACATCGCTATGCCCTTCTCACCATCAGCCATCTCCCAAATTTCTCACCTTCCTAAACTGAAACTCTGTCCCCATTAAACACTAACCCCCTCCCCCGACTCCCCAGCCCCCTGGCATCCACCAGTGTACTTTCTGACTATTCTAGGTACCTCTTATATTTTCTCATGATCTTTTAAAAACAACAATGAATAGCGCCCCATACACCCCAGCCAGTGGACAGAAGAGTGGTCCAGACACATCTGGAAGTGACCTGAGCAGGGGGGCCCCACAAAATAAAGGCAAGATGAGACCCCTCAATAAACACGTGTAAAAGCATGCGTGGGACTTACAAAGCTTTTTTCCACCAGAGTTCCATCTGTTTATTGCTCCTTAGACAAAGCTATTTCAAACCCATATGGTATGTGAGCCGTCCCCAGAGAGGAAAAGATCTCTGGCAGAAGCCGCTTGGGGCAGCGCCTCGCCCCTTGTCTGGGCCCTGTGGGGGCTGCAGGGCCCCCTCGGGCAGTACTGTGACTGCCCATTAATTTATTGCCATGATTACTTCTAAATATGAGCAACAGAGTCTGCAGTGTCTTTTTTAAATAACACTAAAGTCCAGGACTCTTAAGAAAAAACGATTAAGACCAATGTAGCGTCACAAGATCAGAGACTGTCCATCTCCTTCATGAGACGGGAGACTCTCAGCCGGCTTACAGCTTTATTGGGTGGACGTTCCTTACGAGGTCCCGTGAGCGGGGAAGAACGGCTGAAAGCAGATTCTCCGAATTCTGCAGCCCTGAAATGAGTTCCCAGCTACGGACCGGGAGACTCGCATTGCTACGGCTTCCGGGGGTGGGAGAGAACAGAGCTGTTCTGCTCAGTTTTCTTGCACAACACCGGCTTGACTTTGTGTGACCCACGTATTACTTAGGTGGTTCCAATACTGCGTTTTAAAATAATGTTTGGACCTCTGCCCACGAATTAGTTCAGTCTGACTCTGCCGCTCTTGTCTGTAATGAGTCCTCGTGTTTTCGCAGCCAGCATGGCCAGAGGCACGCTAATGTCTCTTGGAGGACCGGGGTGTGTGTGTGTGTGTGTGTGTGTGTGTGTGTGTGTGTGTCAGCCACGCCCTCTTTATTCCTAATGACTTCAGATCTTCTCTCCCCCACCTTCTCTCGAACATAAATGCGGATGTTTCACAACCAGACCCTGGCAACCAATCCCTAAAGCCTGCATCCATTTCTGGCACTGAGATCTGGAATTCAGGGTGCAGCACGATTAACCTGAGAGGGCGCTGACGGGCATCCAAAGATGAGGGAAAGATTATGCGGATAGGTAGCGCTGAAGACTGGGGATTCTGAAAAGGGTTACAGTAGATGTGCTTTGAAGGTCGCAGCTGGCCAAAACCTCTGATCTTAGCAGTGTTGCAGTGTCTCTCTTCATCTTGGGCATGGAGCTGGGGTGGCCGACTCATCTCTGTTTGTCCCGACCTTTCTTGGTTTCAGCACCGAATACCCTGCGTTCCAGGAGACCCTTCAGTCATAATAAAAATGAGATGCTTGGTTACCCTCCAGGGTGCATAGGTGTTGGAGATGTAAGTGCACGCGATGCATTTCAAAGAGTGATGCTAAAAATGAATGTTTCTGTTGTGCCTTCTTCCAGGACATGTGTATGTTATTCTCCACTGATCACTGAAGGAGGAAGAGGCCTTTCAAAAGTGGCACCCTCGGTCACTGCACCAGTCAGCGGGACTTCCTGATGCTGGTAGCCCAGCTGTCCTGAGGATGTGGCACAGACAGCCTTTAGAGCCCAGGGCAGCTCTGGAGACCCCTTCTTAAGGCTGAGCGCCCCTTCCCCCACCCCTGCTCCTTCTAAAGAGGACTCAGTGCAGTGCTGTCTGGCTGCTGGCCGGAGCAGACTTTTCAGGGAGCTCAGCTCAAGGAAGCGTGGTGTGATTCCCTTGCACTCAGCCTCTAAAGAGTTGCCAGTGAAACAGGAAAGTCATTTTTTTCTGAAGATATTTTTGGTGACATGTGTCTGTTTCTTGTGGTCGGGTCACCCGCTGAGAAAGACTTGGAAGCGGAGGGGAATTGAATTAAAGAGCCTGCTTTAATTCAGCTTCCATTTGGGGCGAATGCCTCGGAGTGTGGACCCAAAGAACTAGGCACAGCTGCACCTTGGATGGAACGATCAGCCCAGAACACGCTCACCCGCTGAGTTATGGAAACGCGGACTGAGGCCTCAATGGGAGACAAACTGTGGTGGTCCTTGGAGCGTCGTGTCCAAATCAGAGGAAACTGCAGACCTTCCTCCGGGCTCACTTACCACCGTTACTCTGAGGAAGCCTATGCTGAAGCCGGAGGGATGTCTCTCGATCCCCCAGCTTCGTGGAGAGGCACTGGAGAGGATGCCACACCCTTAGCGGAGTACAGGAAGGAAGCGGGGGTGGGCATTGGGACAGGCCAGGAGAAGCCCCGGGCCCCAAGCACCATCTGTAGTTGGCGGGAATGCAGGGATTTCAGGAGGATGCACCCTGGGAAGGCTGCCCCTTCCTGACCCCCCAGCACCTGTTTCATGGATCAGAGCAGCCAGAGGAGGACAGACACCAAAGAGGCCAGAGCATGTCATGTAAGTTGGGGCCCCAAACCAAAAATCCATCAGCAGCAGCAGCTCTGAGGTGGGAGAAGGGCTTGAAGAGGAGCAGCGTCTGCCGTGGGCTCTCCTGGGATGGCCTTCCTCCTGCTGCTGCGGTTGTAGCTCAAGGGCTTTGGTAACGGCTTGTGTTTCTTGGGGAGCGAGGCTGTGCTGATACAGGCTGCAGGGTCTAGGTCTCAGGGAGACTCACAGTGACACTCCATGAGTATCACGGTGTTTGGGAGAAGATTAACACCGACATCAGATGTCTCAGGTGAGGCGGAGGGCAGTGGGCATGCTTCAGATGTGCCCCAGGCATGCGGGCCACCGTGCTCCCAGGGCATGGAGCTGGTCCAGCCTGGGTATGTGTGTGGGGGGCCCCTGGTTCAGACCACGCATTGCTGGATGCTGCTCCTGCTGGGCCCTATGCTGCGGGACAAGCTGGCCCCTTGGTGGGGGCGGGGGACAGAGTCCTCTGGGAGCTGTGGAGTGAGCCCATGGGCAGGGAGTGGCTCTTCAAGTGGCAGGACCCACAGTGCCCACACTTGAGTGCAGCCTGTGGGCCGTGCTCTCATCCCGGTGGACCAGGAGGCAGAGGAGCAGAGCCTGAGGGCATGGAGGCCCTGTTACATCCCTGTCCTCAGGGTCTCTTACCCCAACGGCAAGGTTTTATTTCACTGGTGCTAGCACAGCTGAGTTCTCTCTCGACCCTCAGGAGTGGGGAGGTGCAGGAGGAAGACCCTCAGCTCAGTTCCTTCCAAGGACGCACCAGTCATGACAACGGAGAGAACACTCCCTCTGGGGAAGGCAGCAAAGAGCAGGACGGCTCTTCTAGCATCAGGGGTGTAAAGGAAGGGAGGTGGGGAGGAGGGGCAGAGGCATGATCTGACCCGGACGCATGCCCCCAGCGGGTGACACACAGTGGGAAGGGACATCACAGATGCAGGGTCCCCCTCGAGGAGTGGGGGGTTCCAGCCCATCATCAGGCACCCTGGCCCTGGGGACCTGCACCAGGATGATGAGCTGCTCGGCTGGGCCGGAGAAGCAGCAGGGCTCAGGACAGGAAAGCTGGAGGGTGGTGGGAAGCCGGGACATCACTCCTGAAGGCCAGGCACACGCTCACTCCCCTGAGTCCCAGCGTGGGGGCAGCAGAGATGCACCTGGTGCCCCACCCCCCAGCTCCTGCCAGCCCCTCACCCTGACCACGGAAGCCCCTGTGGATGTGGGGAGGCCCCTGCATTGCTGGGCTCCAGCTCTAACCCTACTCGGCCCCCATCAAGGCGGTGGCCACAACGCCGTGAAAAACGCTTGGCCTGCACTCGCTTCACTTCCCAGCCTCCTTTCAAAGCCACCGGCGCACACAGTCTGCACAGGGCACTCCTGCCTAAGCACGCACGCTCAGACAGGGAGAGGTGACTGCCTACCTTGTCCACAGAGACAGAGCAAGTCAGATAAATGAGAGGGCTGGGGAATGCATTCCAAATGAAAGAACAAGATAAAACTCCAGAAAAAACAAACAAACCCTAATGAAACAGAGGTAGGTAATTTACCTGATAAAAAGTTCAACAATCGTAAAAACGCTCACTGAACTTGGAAGAAGAACAGAGGAACACAGAACATCAACATGGCATCAGAAAATACGAAACTTTCCTGGTAAAGAATCTGCCTCTCAATGCAGGGGACCGGGGTTGGATCCCTGGTCTGGGAAGATCCCACATGCCTCAAAGCAGCTAATCTGGTGTGGCACAGTTGCTGAGCCTGTGCTCCAGGGCCTGTAAGCCACAACTAGTGAGCCCATGAGCAGGGACTATTGAAGCCTGTGAGCGCTGTAGGCTGCTCACTGCAACTGCTGAGCCCACGAGCTGCAGCTGCTGAAGCTCACGAGCTCTGGAACCCATGCTCTGTGGCCAGAGTGGCCAGCCACTGGACTGAGAAGCCCGTGTGCCGTAACTAGTGAGTAGCCCCCGCCCTCCACAATTAGAGAACACCAGGTCCTGAGCACCACCGACAAATAAAATTAATTAATTTTTAAAAAGGAACAATACAAAGAAGACCCGATCGGAGCTGAAGAACACAGTCCCTGAAATGAAAAATACACTGCAGGGAATCAAGAGCAGCTTAGATGATACAGGAGAAGAAATCAGTGGGAAAGAGTAGAAATCCCGCAGTCACAACAGCAAAAAGAGAACAAGACTTAAGAACAATGAGGATAGTTTAAGGAGCAACGTTAGCAACTCACATTAGCATGAGAGGCTTCCTGGAAGGAGAAGAGAGTAAGAAAGGCAGAGAACACATCTGACATAAGAGTGGCTGAAATCTTCCCTGACCGGGATGGAAGCAGACATGTAGGTGTAGAAAGCACAGAGTCCCAAACAGGATAAACTCAAAGGGATGCACACCAAGCAATGTTATAATTAAAATGCAAAAGTGACAGGATTTTAAAGGCTGCAATAAAAAGCAAAGAGTCAACTATCACCCCGTAAAGCTAATAGCTGATTTTCCAGCAGAAACTCTGCAGCCAGAAGGGAGTGGTGGCATACTAAAAGTGTTAGAAGGAAAAAACCCTAAAACCAGAAACAGTCTACCCAGCACGTCCATCCTGATTTTCAAAGAAACTGAATACAACAAGTATTCAAACTGACACACGTGTTCACTTCTGCCTATCTCACAGGTAAGGATTCAGACAACTTCCACCTTACAGTGAGGAAGGTGGCAGAAGAGTCTTGCTTCCAGGAGTAAGAGCTAGTACAATCTTCACAGAGGGCACTGTGACAATTATTACAGGCGCTTAAAATGCATCTACTCTTTCATTGAAACAAATTACATTCCTAGAGGTCTGTCCTAAGAAAAAGGCGAAACCTTCAACCATGTACCACAACTATGTTAGTATTTGCACAGCAAAAATGTCCGAACACCAAACTATAAGCAGTAAACGCCTCTGGTAGCAGGGATTCCCTTTTCATATATTTTAAGCTACCTAAAACATTTTATGAGATGAAAAGTCTTTTTTTCAGTTTTGGAGGGACAGTGGTGCTGAGGTCAAATGGTAGCAGGTACAGAGCCGGGGGTGGGTTAGGGCACAGACGGGCACTGTGGCCCAGCCCCCGCGCTCTGCAGGCCCATCTTTGGTCCAGTGGCCTTGCTTGTCTGCCGCTCATTTTCTTAGATTCCAAGACTGGCCTCCACGCCAGTCTTCAGGTCCACTTGCCTCCACACTGGCCAGAGCCCTGACTTCACACTTAGCTCCCTGCAGGTTTGGGACCCTCACTGGAAAGCGGACAGCCGCCTGGCTCCTGAGCCCTGGGGGGAACGGCCGTGCTGGGAGGCTCTGATTTTTATGTGGACTTGCCTGGAGAACTTGTTACAGAAACACTTTCCATTCCCAGAGGTTCTGCCTCTGGTTGAGCCAGGGGCCAGGCATCTCTCAAATGAATCCGGTAGCAGTCAGGCCCAAGTACCTTGGCACCAGGGACTGAAAACGGTCCAGGCCGGAGCACAAGGGAGATTCTTGAAGGGCTTGTGACGACTGCTGGACATCCCAGAGGGTGGGTCATGGCCTGCTTGATCTCCAACACAAACATTCTCAGCTTCAGAAGGCATCCAATGCAGGATTTCAAATAAATATAGGATAAGACTGGCGCTGGGCTGCTTTCCTCTCTCCTGATGGCCAGAGTGGACACTGGCAGCCACACAGACATCTGACCAGCTTGAGGCTGTGTTTCCACTTCTGGGAGCAGCACAGCTCTGCAGAATCGAATCAGCTGAGAGCTGGTTCATCCTCTGTTTGCCTGGGGTCCAGCAGCCTCGCTGAGCCATGCCTGAGTCTTGGCTGAGTCACTAGAAAGGACACAGCTGGGCAGCAGGTGCGGCCCCAGGACAGCTCTGCCCAGTCTCCACATCAGGAATTCTCAGAGACACGTACTTCCTTCAACATTTTCCCTATTAATCACGCACAGTCAGTTCAGCTCAGTTCACTTCAGTTGCTCTGTCATGTCCAACTCTTTGCGACCCCATGGACCACAGCACACCAGGCCTCCCTGTCCATCACTAATTCCTGGAGTCTGCTCAAACTCATGTCCATTAAGTCGGTGATGCCATCCAACCATCTCATCCTCTGTCATCCCCTTCTCCTCTTGCCTTCAATCTTCCCTAGCATCAGGGTCTTTTCTAATGAGTCAGCTCTTTGCAGTAGGGGGCCAAAGTATTGGAGTTTCAGCTTCAACATCAGTCCTTCCAATGAACACCCAGGACTGATTTCCTTTAGGATCAGGACTGGTTGGATCTCCTTGCAGTCCAAGGGACTCTCAAGAGTCTTCTCCAACACTACAGTTCAAAAGCATTAATTCTTCAGCGCTCAGCCTTTTTTATAGTCCAACTCTCACATCCATACATGACTACTGGAAAAACCATGGCCTTGACAAGACGGACCTTTGTTGGCAAAGTAATGTCTCTGCTTTTTAATATGCTGTCTAAGTTGGTCATAACTTTCCTTCCAAGGAGTAAGCATCTTTTAATTTCATGGCTGCAATCACCATCTGCAGTGATTTTGGAGCCCCCTAAAATAAAGTCAGCCACTGTTTCCACTGTTTCCCCAACTATTTCCCATGAAGTGATGGGACCAGATGCCATGATCTTTGTTTTCTGAATGTTGAGCTTTAAGCCAAGTTTTTCACTCCTCTTTCACTTTATCGTCAAGAGGCTTTTTAGTTCCTCTTCACTTTCTGCCATAAGGGTGGTGTCATCTGCATATCTGAGGTTATTGATATTTCTCCTGGCAATCTTGATTCCAGCTTGTGCTTCATCCAGCCCAGCATTTCTCATGATGTACTCTGCATATAAGTTAAATAAGCAGGGTGACAATATACAGCCTTGATGTACTCCTTTTCCTATTTGGAACCAGTCCATCGTTCCATGTCCAGTTCTAACTGTTGATTCCTGACCTGCATACAGATTTCCCAGGAGGCAGGTCAGGTGGTCTGGTATTCCCATCTCTCTCAGAATTTTCCACAGTTTATTGTGATCATGCACACTATTGATATTTATACTGCGACATTATAAATTTTGCTTTATAGAAACAGGCCCTCTGCTCCCTGCAGACTCTCTGTGCCTCCACCAGGCACAAAGCATCCATGAGTTCGGCTCTTCTTTTGTCATGTCTAGAGATGCTACGACTCAGAAGCTCGTCCATCATTTTGTCAGAGTGCTGGGCTTATTGTTAAGCCAGCCATGTGGTGATTTCAATTAATAAGATTTTATGAGATTTCTCTAAAGGATTTCCTAAAGGAAATTCACCCTGAATATTCATTGGAACGATTGATGCTGAAACTGAAACTCCAATACTTTGACCACTTGATGTGAAGCGCCGACTCATTTGAAAAGACCCTGAAGCTGGGAAAGATTGAAGGCAGGAGGAAAAGGGGACGACACAGGACGAGATGGTTGGATGGCATCACTGACTCAGTGGACATGAGTTTGAGCATGCCCTGGGCGTTGGTGATGGACAGGGAAGCCTGGTGTGCTGCAGTCCATGGAGTTGCATAGAGCTGGACACGACTGAGCGACTGAGCAACAACAGTGAGGTTTCTCTGGTGCTGAGACTCCTCCTTTGATTGGCTGCCAGTCTTGTCTAAACTAAATTAGAACCCAGGAGCATATGGATGGTGGATGTGGGATTTACTCTGGTCCCTGTGACAGTCCCAGATGACAGGGACGTCTGGTTTGGTATCTGCAGGCATCTTTGTCCTTCTGGGTTTCCATGGCATTGCTGGGGTCACTGTCCCACCCCCAGCTCCCTGGAACTTGTCAGCTGCCCTGACCTTCCTCCCTTCCTTGTTCCCATCACAAGTCTCATGACCTTGTTTCTAAAGGAGGAGTTTTAGTGTAAGGTTAGAAACATCTACCCTGCTTCATTGACTAAGATACAGCCTTTGACTGTGTGGATCACAGCAAACTGTGGAAAATTCTTGAAGATATGGGAATACTAGACCACCTTACCTGCCTCTGACAAAGCTGCATGCAGGACAAGAAGCAACAGCTATTACTGGACATGGAACAACAGATTGGTTCAAAAGTGGGAAAGGAGTACATCAGGGTTGTATATTGTCACCCTGCTTGTTTAACTTAAATGCAGAGAACATCATACGAAATACTGGGCTGGATGGCTCACAAGCTGGAATCAAGACTGCCGAGAGAAATACCGACAACCTCAGATATGCAGATGATACCACTTTATTGGCAGAAAGTAAAGAGGAACTGAAGAGCCTCTTGACGAAGGTGAAAGAGGAGAGTGAAAAAGTTGGCTTAAAGCTAAACATTCGGGCTTCCCTGGTAGCTCAGTGGTAAAGAATCTGCCTGCCAGTGAAGGAGACACAGGTTCAATCCCTGATCCAGGACAATCCCACATGCCTCAGAGCAACTAAGCCCGTGCACCACAACCACTGACTGACTCTGTGCTCTAGAGTCCAGGAGTCACAACAGCTGAGCTCAGGCCCCACAGTTACACTCTGGAGCCGGTGCCCTGCAGTCAGAGAAGCCGCCCAGTGAGAAGCCCGTGGATCACAGCTAGGGAGTAGCCCCCACTCCTGGCAACTGCAGAGACGCCTGCGCAGAAGCGCAGCCCCAGTCTAGCCAGAAATAAAGAAATGAAGAAATAACCTCAGCATTCAAAAAGCGAAGATCATGGCATCCAGTCCCATCCCTTCATGGCAAATAGATGGGGAAACAATGGAAGCAGTGACAGACTATTTTCCTGGGCTCCAAAATCACTGCGGATGGTGGCTGCAGCCATGAAATTAAAAGATGATTGCTCCTTGGAAGAAAAACTATGACAAACCTAGAGAGTATGTTAAAAAGCAGAGACATAATTTGCTGACAAAGGTCCATTTAGTCATAACTGTGATTTTCCCAGTAGTCATGTATGGATGTGAGAGCTGGACCATAAAGAAGGCTGAGCGCCAAAGAACTGATGCTTTTGAACTGTGGTGTTGGAAAGGACTCTTGAGATTCTCTTGGACAGCAAGGAGATCAAACCAGTCATTCTGAAAGAAAATCAATCCTGAATATCCATTGGAAGGTCTGGTGCTGAAGCTCCAATACTTTGGCCACTTGATGCAAAGAGCCAGGTCATTGGAAAAGACCCTGATGCTGGGAAAGATTGAGAGCAAGAGGAGAAGGGGATGACAGAGGATCAGATGGTTGGATGGCATCACTACCTTAATGGACATGAATTTCAGTACACTCAGGGAGTTGGTGATGGACAGGGGAGCCTGGCGAGCTGCGTCCATGGGGTCACAAAGGGTCGGACAGGACGTAGTGACTGAACGGTGTGAGGCGCCTAACGTAGAGTGGCGCTCACCAGACTGTGTTCCATGAGTAACTCCACGAGGTGGCTCTGGATCCAGAGGATTTCCTGCCTGAGGACGTGTGGGGAACACTGCAGTCCCGCTCTGCTGGGGATTTACAGGGTGCATCAGCACAATCCACTCTCTGAAATGTCAGGAATTGGAAAAACAAAAGCTGTTTGCCTTTAATCCCAATGCTTCCCAGACTACTGGGTTGGCCAGAAAGTTCGTTATTTTTGTTAGCTGGAAAACATCAAATGAACTTTTTGGCCAACTTAGTACTTTGACCTTTGGATACTTTTTGGCATCCTGGGACATTTGGGGAAGTATTGGAGGAGACCAGCTCTACCACACTGAACAGGCCCCCTTAGCTGGTGAAATCTATGGGCCTCGTATATAATGAAGGAATAATACTAGCCTGTAGTGGGAATTACTCTAAAAATCAGAAGAAACACCCTAAGGAAAACACAAAGGCAAACCTAAACAGAGTTTTAGAGATTTCTTATATTCTACAAAAAAAAGTTTTTTCCTGTAATTATTGATAACTTGTAATAGAATGTTATTGATAAAAGTGTACATAATTATTAATTCATAATTAACTGGACACATTTTCATCTGGAGAACAGGTGGTTACTCTCTTGCAACTCTACTCCGGAGCAAATCGATAGCCTTAAAAAGACTTCAAGACATGAAGTCCCCTATGTAAATATTCTCGGATGACGAACAGACTGCTGCTGTTTTTTCCCTCAGGAAAATCAGTTCTGAGAGCCTGTGAACTGTAGCTGAGGCAGGTCCGGAGGTTTGTCTGTAAGAAGGTGGATGGAGACCAGGAGTGTGCAGGCGGCTCTGGGCTGCACAGGCTCTCACCCCTCAGTCAGCACGTTACTGGAGGCCAGCCTGGACTTGACAGGAGCAGAGTCCCCACCGAGGCTGGCTCAGGAAGACCTGCACGTCACAGCCTGGTTTTAACACGGAACCCCCGAAGCTGCGCTCCAGGAACCACATTTTTCTGCGGCTCCATGGATGTTAACAGTTCCTCACTCTAATTTTTCTTCCAGCATCTGAGGTGACCGAGAAGGCCCATACAGGCAGGGCGGGGAGCAGAGCTGAGCTTCTGGGGTTGAGTCAGGGGTGACCCACCTGCGCCTCCACTCCTGCAGCCCCTTCTGGTGGGGCTGCCTCCCCACTTATGTCTCCGGATGGCTGGAGCAGCCTCCAGACACTCCTCTGGAATTCAGTTTCTCTGGCTCCTAAACACATGTCCCTCACAGCACTTGTCACCTGGACACACCTGTGTGTCCCCCTGCCCACTGCCCATCCTGGACACCAAGCGCTGTGCAGTGGGGGGAGGTGTGTTCTCCCGTGCTCGCTGTGGAGCCTGTCTCAGCGCTTGCAGACATTCGAGGCGGCTGCATGGACACCTGCAGGCTCGCCCTGGCTACAGGGTCCCTGTCCTGGGCTCTGACGTCCCCACTGTCTGTCTCTGCTTCTCCTGCCGTTGGAGACCTGAGGGCAGAAACGAGAGAGGGCTGAGCGCCTGGAGGCCCAGGCTGTGCAGACGGGGAGGTGCTGTGCCCCAGGCCAGTGGGCAGGGGCAGTGGCCAGGCCCCCCTTGCTAGGAAGGGAGGCAGGCAAGACCCCGGGCCAGGTCGCGTGGTAGCCGAGGCCATGCTTCACTGCACACCCGCTGTGACCTTGCATGGACCTTCTCTTGCTCATGCTGACTGAAGCTTGTTCAGTTACCCACACATGCATCCTCCTCTTTGTTCAGATCAGGCAATTGAGGCCTGAGGGAACCCAAACAGAGGACGGATGTGGGGGGCCCTCCTCCCTGGTCGTGTTCAGCTCCAGGGCTTCTCAGCACGGCCCCCGATCAGCGCTGGCAGTGCCGAGGCCTGGCTCTTCCTCACCAGCTGGGCGTGGCTCCACTTCTCACGTGGAGGAAGAGTCACTGCTCTGGGGGTGTGGGGAAGAGAGGGACCCCGCCTACAGCTGGTGGGAGCAGAAACTGGTGCAGCCACTATGGAGAATAGTGTGGAGGCTCATCAAAAAACCGGTTTCCATGTGATCCAGCAATCCCACTGCTGAGCACAGACCCAGAGAAAACTCTAGTTGCAAAAGATACGTGCACCCCAGGACTCACTGCAGCAGTTCACAGCAGCCAGCACATGGAAACAACCTAACTGTCCATCAGCAGATGAACAGCTAAAGAAGATGTGGTACATATATACAATGGAATATTGCTCAACCATAAAAGAATGAAATAATGCCATTTGCAGCAACATGGGTGGGCTGAGAGATTATCATACTAAGCGAAGTAAGAGAGACAAATACCATACGATTTCACTTACACATGGAATCTAAAGAACTGATACAAATGAACTTATTTACAAAAGCAATAGACTCACAGATTTTGAAAACAAACTTATGGTTACCAAGGGGAAGTAGGGGAAAGATAAACTGGGAGTTTGGGATTAACAGATACTATATACAAAATAATCAACAAGGACCTACTGTATAGAAACTGGTGCATATAGAATACTATACTCAGTATTTTGTAATATCCTATAAAAGATATAAAATAATATCCTATAAAAGAAAGGAATATGAAAAATGATTATATATATATATAACAATCACTTTGCTACCCACCTAAAGATATCACAACATTGGGAATCAGGTACATGACAATGAAAAAAAAAAGAAAGAAAGGCCACTGCCTCTAACACACTTGGACTGAGCTGACACTCCAAGGATGCTCTGGGTCACAGTGGCCACGAGCCACCTTGCTGACCTGCGGCCACTGGTGCCCGGACAGCCCTGCTCTGAAACAACCCATCCTGTCTCCTGCAGTCCGTCAGGCTACAGACACATTATGTGTCAGATCTTTTATTGTTTATAAATAACTAAGGTGTCAAAAAGCTAGCATTTTTGGACCTAGGTTGTAACCAGCTAAGCATATTTTAAAACGGAGAAGGAAGGAAAGAAAGGGTTCGTGGCAAATCCAAACTTGCAGAAGGGAGAAGGAGTGAGACAAAGGAAGCGGTGATAAATCATGATTTCTCAATACCCTTGCATCATGGACAGGAGTCAGGGAAGGACGCCGTTGGCCAGGCTCTCCCCAGGCGGAGCTGACTCTGCATCACGTCACTACACCCTTGCTCAGGGTCAACTTCTGCTTTGCAAGGAAGACCCCCTCCAGTGTTCCAGAATACACCCACTACTCACCCAAGACAACCCACGGCTCCCAGCCTCCAGTCCCCTAGGGGCCGCCAGTCACAGGGTGGATCTTCCTTATACCCGCTGCTGGATTGTGACGACATAATAACTATCCTGGTTTCTGAACAGAAGATCTTAACGCATCCTACCCACCCAACCATCACGGCTTTTTACTCTGCTCAGTCATTATTCAAGAAACCCTGACAAATTCTGAGTTTACTTTTGTCCTCGAGTTGGGTCACGAGGTTGAGATGAATACAGAGTGAGCAGAGACAAAACCCCAAATGACAGAGGAGAGTCAGAAGAGGGGCTGGCTGTTTCCAAGTGGAGGTTCTCCAGGGGATGAGCTTGTCTTTAACGTTTAGAGAAGATGTGCCTGAAGGGAGAAAGTGGTGATTTATGCAAGAGAAGTCATGGAAATAGTTTTTGAGCAGAGATTTTAAATATTTTTATTATAAAAATCAAATGTTTTGTTTTGCAAAGGGAGGAAATAGTATTAAAGTATACAAATATTTATAAGTAGAAATCCTCTGTGCTCTTAGTCCAAGCCTCAGAAGTGGCCTCTATAAGTAGGATGATACGCGCTTATGCAGAAATTGTCGACATAAATGTATTTATATATAAACTCTATTGTGGCTGAATTACATGTGGATGGATATGTGTGTGCTGTCACGTCTGACTGTGTGACCCCATGGACTGTAGCCCACAAGACTACTCTGACCGTGAGATTTCCAGGCAAAATATGGGAGTGGGTTGCCATTCCCTCTTCCAGGGGATCTTCCCAACCCAGGGATTGAACTGCGTCTTTTGCATCTCCTGCGTTGGCAGATGGGTTCTTTACCAGCAGTGCCACACATATACTTTTTACAACTGCCTTTTTTCAATTAAAATATAATTTGTACATCTATCTCTGTATCTATCTATATATCTGTCTATCCATCCATCCATCCACCCATTTGTCTGTCTGTTATCTATACATCCATCCATCCATTTCTCTCTCTCTCTGTATCTAGCTATCCACACATAACTTATTCTGATCCTGGTACAATTATCCATAACTGATTTTACTCGTCCTCTACCGGTACTTGGAATGTTTTCATTCTTCTTGTCTCTTCCATTCTTGTACATTAATTTTCATCCCTGTGGGAGTCCACCTTCTGAGTGAATTACTGGCAGTGGAAAAGTGGGCTCCAAGGTGAAGTGATTCAGCTGTGGCCAATCCTGCCAAGTTCTCCTCCAAATACACGACCAGCATTTCTGTCTACAGTGAGCTGATCAAACTTCAGCTCAGATCCCTCACTTCCACAGGATTCTCCCAAAGCCTGGAACCTTGAAATGTGTAGCTGTTTCTATTATTTTTGTGAAATTAACAAAGTAAGATATTTTAACTATAATTCGTGGTGATTCCCCTGCCATCATACCCCTCACCTGGCAGGTGGAATTGGGAGAACTGGGGGGCATTTGGGGCCAGGCTTAAAGGAAGCTGAGTTGGGAATATGCTATTTTGAGTCAAGTTAGTAAAGACCTTTCACTCTGACTGGTGAGTTCCTTCTCACTCCTATTGCTGCTGCTGCTGCTAAGTTGCTTCAGTCGTGTCCGACTCTGTGCGACCCCATAGACAGCAGCCCACCAGGCTCCGCCGTCCCTGGAATTCTCCAGGCAAGAACACTGGAGTGGGTTGCCATTTCCTTCTCCAATGCATGAAAGTGAAAAGTCAAAGTGAAGTCGCTCAGTCGTGTCCGACTCTTAGCGACCCCATGGACTGCAGCCTTCCAGGATCCTCTGTCCATGGGATTTTCCAGGCAAGAGGACTGGAGTGGGGTGCCATTGCTCACTCCTAAGTCCCCTTCAAAGGCTCCTCCCTCCTATTGGTAAGCCTCCAGCACTTGGTCGCAGTGCCCCGCCCCCGCAGTGTGACACGACGTTACATCGTAGTGTGCTCTGTGCCTGCTTCCTCCACCACGTTAGAGCAGGAGCTTCTGCAGCCGGAGCTGTGTCTCATCATCTTTAAATCCACAGAGCCCAGGGTAGGGTCTGGCACTAACAGGACATTCTTGTGGCGTGTGCACAAGATCTTGAAATATGATTTAAAGAGAGGATCAAGTGGCACACCTGAACCACCAGGAAATCTTACCACAGGCACGTTTATCACTGTGTAAGTGGGTGTGGGCAGCTGGTGGTGACTGACCACAGAATGCTCTGTTGAGGGGATGGAAATAAAACCTGCAGGGCAGAATCTCACCCCCAGGTGTCTCAGACCTGTGTCCCGGGTCTGAGGGCACCCGTACTCTCTCTCCTGCTCAAGGATGTCCCCCAGAATCTGGAGACATGGGCTCGATTCACTATAAACAGGAAATTCACTGTTTATTCACTATAAACTCATTTACTCCAATACAATCATCTTTTACATAAATGAAACTGCTAACATCTAGAGAGGCATGATATTGGCATCAAAATAACAGTACATGTACTTTAATAAATAATCATATAATTACACGTAGAAAATGTCTTGGATAAAGGCCTCTAAGTCTTTGAACCGTATATGGTAAGTGATGTGATCTGCAGAGGAAAGCAGATCCTGGTGGGAGTTGGGGGTGGGGGGGCCACATCACATACTTCTGGTGTCTTCCCATCTGTTTATTTCCCAGTACAGACCTCAGGGTGGGGTGGGGCTTCTTGGGTGGCATTAGTGGTAAAGAATCTGCCTGCCAATGCAGGAGATGCAAGGGACACGGGTTCAACTCCTGAGCTGGGAAGATTCCCCTGGAGAAGGTAACGGCAAACTGGAAAATTCCAGGGACAGAGAAGCCTGGCAGGCTACAGTGCATAGGGTCACAGAGTTGGACATGGCTGGGAAGCTGAGTGTGCACACACACACGCACACCCATGCAGTCCTTCTTGGTAAATCCTTGTGCTCTAGAGGTGCGAGTTCCTCATTTGCTCTTGCCTTACTCTTACCTGCTTTCCGCTGCAGAGCACAGTGGAGTTGGGGAGGTTAAAATAACCTGGTAATACTTGGTTCTAGACCTGCCCACTGACAGTGATTGTTAAGGAACCCACATTTCTCAGGAGCCTCCCCACGCAGACCAGGGAAGGAGGGAAGTCATTACTTCTCTAATAGCTTCTCGTCCACTCTGCTCATCCACACCTTCGGCTCACCCGTCATTCACCCGGGAAAGTGAGCCCCACAATGACAAGTTCAAACGTATTCAACCTCTAGCCGTAGGCATGGATAACTCTCTAAGAAGATTCTGTTCATTGGGATTCCTCTTTGAAAGTCTGAAGTCCGGCAAAGTTTCTTTTATTTATTTATTTATTTATTTTACATGTTTCAATGCCATTCTCCCATCTCATCCCACCCTCTCCCTCTCTCTCTCGGCAAAGTTTCTACAGAGAGTTAGTTAGATTTCCTCTGTCGTGATCTACTTGAATGCACTAGAGATTAACACTGTCTACTCAGTGCGGGACAGCTTCAGATACAGATACATCACAGGACACGCAACTTGTGAGTTGTTACCGACAGATTTCAGAAGCGTATTAAGTGTCAGTTATTGAGTGTCCAGTGGACACCAGCTGTACATGAGATCTCAGTGACATCCGTGTGCTCACTGGTAACACGGCACAACTGAGGACCAGCGAGGTCAGTCCATTCATCGAAGGCTACAGAACAGAGCCTGTGTTCAAATCCAAGCTGGTTTGACCCCAAATGCCTGCCCTTCCCACTGTGCGGGTTTCATTACATTCTATACAAGCTGATAGAGCATTCCTTCTTGTGTTACAGACATCTGCAGATATTTTATGGATGGTGGATCCTTCTCCCCTCACAGACCCCTGCTTTTTAAGATGACTCCTTAAATAGCACCCTGCTTGCCTGGTATAGTAACTAAGCAGCCAGGAATAAAGGGTCCCTTTGGGACCAGGGCTGGGCTTGCCCCACTCTTCCTATTTCCGCCTCCCTTGCTTACACCCAGCACCTTTCTTCACTACCACTTACCCCATCAAGTAACTCCTTCCCTATCTGCTCTTTTGTCAAAGCTTCTGCAGTTCTTTGGAAATAAACACACAATTTCATTTCCTGTAACTTCCGCTTCTAATATTTTCATCTGTCAGTCCACCAGTTTCCCCCAGGTGACTGAGAAATGTCGGAGAGCCAAGAACAACCCACCTAAAACCAGGGGCTGCAAACACCCCCCACTCTGAACCTACTCAGACAGCACCACTCTCCAAGCTGTTCTAAACCCATCTAACTCAGCATCTTTCCAAAAGTGCAGCATTTCTGAAAAATAGTTGAAAAAGTCCCCTTTATGTCTTATGATCTTTAATGCCTCTCCCTGCATCTACTTTTTCATCTCAAACTCACATGTCCATAAAGAGGCTCCAACATGTCAAATTAGGCGGGCTTTTGTGATGCACCTGCTCCATAAACATGATTTCTTTTATTTATTTAGCTGCACTGAGTCTTAGTCGCAACACGCAGGATCTTCACTGCTGCGCACCGCCTCTCTAGTTGCGGCGTGTGGGCCTCATAGCTGTGGCGTGGGCTTAGTTGCTCCACAGCATGTGGGATCTTAGTTCCGCAAGCAGGGATTGAACCTGCATCCTCCGCATTGCAAGGTGGAGTCCTAGCCACTGGACCACCAGGGAAGTCCCTCCATGATTTCTAGTAGAAAGCATATTCTGGTTCCAAAGAACCAACTGACCAGTAAACTAAGACATTAGGTTTTAAAATCGGGGACCCATGTGTCCTCTTTCAGCAGAGATTCATGTTTCCATTCTGATGGTCTGTGGATGACTGATTTGCTCTCAAGCTTCCTCTGCCCCTGACCTCCTACCGTTTCCGGGAGGATGATACGCAGCCGACAGGGCCCTGCAGGGAAGTGCTGAGGGGCACACGGAAGCCAGCGTGGGCTCTGGCTGTCTCTTTCAGATCTAAACTTCTGATTATCCTGATGGTATCTGTGCCATCTTTCCTTTGCTCTTGCTCGGTGACTGCTTATCGCTTTCTTACACAGAGCACTTTTCTGGGCTGAGAAGTGCCCTGAGGAGGAAAATATGCTAAGCCATCCTGCTCCCTCCCTAGACTTGCAGCAGACCCAGTAAGGGGAGCTGGCGAGAGGAGGCCCCTGTGTTTGGAAGAATCCAGGAACTTTCAACTGTGTTTGGAAAAAGCTCACTTAGAAGAGGAGACGTTGCTAGGGAGGAGACAGAAAACCTTATGAAAGTGTGCGATTCCTTTAACCATAAACATTTAAACACTGGATGCACTGCAGTGCGAGTCGCTCAGGCGTGTCTGACTCTGCGACCCCTTGGACTGTAGACCCCCAGGCTCCTCTGTCCATGGAATTCTCCAGGCAAGAATACTGGAGTGGGTTACCATTCCCTTCTCCAGGGGATCTTTCTGACCCAAGGATCAAAACTGGGTCTCCTGCACTGCAGGCAGAATTTTTACCATCTGAGCCACCCCAAGGAAGCCCTGAACATGGATATTATGATTTTTAAAAACCCAACAGAGCCTATAAAATAAACTTCACAGAGCAGATGATCAGGGAGGCAGTCATTTCACTGTGTGTTATACTACGCCGAGCCTCTCGCAGTGGTTTTTGATTGGCTGACTATGTTTTAAAGGAAGGGGGCAACAATATTGCATTTCGCTCAGCTGAACGTCTCAGAAGCAGAGCCTCTGTTCCTGTGCGGGTGTGGTGTAGTTCACCCTTCTAGATGTGGGGGAGTCTTCTGAATGTTACTGCTCAGCTCTGTCTGGACAGTGGCCTGTTCAAGTTTGGTCCTGCAGGGCATTGCCTCACATGCCACACCAGCACTGTTCTTTATCCCTTGGCTTCAAGACAGGTCAGATGAAGTTAGAAGAGACACACGTTCTGGATAAAAATGAATTTTAATAATTACTATGTCGACAATAGTGATCTGATGTCAAAGGAATAAGCCATGATAGGTGAGCTAATGTCAGATGGCGAAATGGAGTAAGCTATATTAACCTGATTTTTTTTTGCTGCAACTGGGCCATCTCCACGCAGTGGAGTTCCTGAATTTTGGAACAGATCAACTTAAGCAAGTAATCACACACAAATGTAGGGTTGATGTTGTTGAGTGAATTTCCCAGGTTGTACTCACCTCAAGGGTGAGGTGAGGTTCTGTGAAAGATTTGTTTATACTGGTGATGAGAAGGATTCTACAGTAGCCATGCTTGTGATTACCTTTTGTGGAGTGTCTATCATAGCCCAAGATACACTGTTATTTAAACCTGTACCTCTAATTTTCAACCCAGGTTTATAGGGAGAGGTTATGCTCCCTCTTCATAAACTGGGAAATCCAGGCTTAGAGGGAATCAGGACCCACTTAGAATTCCATGGAGGGTATCTGACTCACTGGGATTTAAACTCATCACCTGACTACGATACCCTGTGCTTTTTGTACCTTGATGCAGATTCAGACTATTACTCGAATCTCTCTGATGCCCTTGTGTGGAGGCAACGTTGCAGTGATTCTGCTGGCAGATGCTATGGCGTGATGGAGAGTAAGCCTTCCTAGACCCCTCCGGCTGAAGAGAGGGATCTCCTTCTTTGCCCCACACTTTGGTCCACAAAGCACGGTCCTTCTTCACTGAGGTCTGGTTTGCTTAATGAGCAATTACGTTAGTTATCACCAGTTCAGAGTGCTACAAACATTTCTTACCAGCCCAGCTGGCCCCTGGCACATCCTGTCCTGGTGGCCTGGGGTGGTCTCCAGGCATCACCCCTGACTCCCCCTGGGAAATGACTCAGAGCCATGTGCCCTGGGACCAAGAAGACGCTGTCCACGTGACCGAGAAGGTGTGGGCCACATGACTGGGAAGGCACTACACACGTGACTGAGTGGCACTGACCACCTGAGTGAGAAGGCACTGACCACGTGACTGGGAAGGCACTGACCATGTGACGGGTAACAGTTGGTATGGATTAGTGCTGTGCCATTAAAGCACAGAAAACCAGTTCTACCCTCATGGGTCCCTGATGATTTTATACTAGGTTGGCAGTGACAGTCTCAGAATTTCTCTAGGGAAAAGTGCTATTTGTTGGACAAGCTTAAAATATACAGTGGAGGCCAACTGATGTGGAGACTGTGAGGAGGGGTTAAGACTTCTGGAGAAAGAGCCAGGAGCGAAGGTTTCCACTCCTGAAGGGGTCAGCAAACTCTCCCCTGGATGGCACTTGGTGCACGTGGATGTCCTTGTAAAAACTCGTGAAAGGCTGCGTGTTACAGCCACGGGTCCAGAGAGCAGCAGCACGCATGTGTGCAGAACAGAAGCAAAGGGGATCAGGAGAGAAAAAGCAAGGGGGTTGTCAGATGCCTCCAGGGGTGTTGGCCTCCGCAGGCCTGGCACCAGGAGCCCTTGAAGTGTGATCCTCTTGGCAACAGGAAGCTTTGGCTCATGTCTGGATTACAGGACAACTCACAACTGCATGGAACCTGTTCTCCTGAATNAGCAGCAAAATAAATCAAAGAAAACAAAACAACAACAACAAAAAACCCTGTTCTGTAGAAAGAAGAGGGGAATTACAAATGCTTCTTATATATCTTAAAACCTTCTCATACATATAATGAAAGCCCAAATTAAAGAGTACCAGAAAGCACTGATCTTTTGTGAATAAGACTTGTTTATTCGTATTTCTTCAAATCATTTAAAATTAATTACTGAATTTCATAAAAAGTAAGACCCTTCATATTTTATCTACCAATCATCTTATGTTCCACGAATAAAATGCTGCAATGATTTCTTTAAGCGACACTGGTGGCTAGAGGTCTTCCAGTTTGAGAGACATTAAAATATGAAAAAAGCGTATCTTAGAACCAATTAAACATACTGGCATTTTCTTATCTATTCTACAAGTAGCTCCTATTTTTTAGACAGTTGTGGTGATACAAAAATTCCACAAGTGATTTGCTCTTTCCAGACCAGTTTCCCTTCCATAGGGGAGCACGGGTTGTCTGTGATAGAAATTGCCCAAGGCTGCTCATTACAGGGCAGATTTCAGGGCCCCATGCAGACCTACTAGAGCAGAATCTGTCGCAGGATCCGGGCAGCACGATTTTTCAAGTTTTTCGGGAGATTCTAACAATCAGCCAGAGACGAGAACTTGGAAGTGGCCCCAGATCAACACAATGGTGTCCCTTGGGTGCTTCTGAGACATGCAGAAGCTCAGCCCCCATTCCAGACCCACTGAGGCCAAACCCACACGTGACCTACATAGGTCCACTTAAGTCAGAGAAGCCCCAGACCCCAGGGCTTCTCGAAGTGTTGTTTCTAGGCCAGCAGCAACAGCAGTACCAGGGCCTCGCTAGACGTGCAGATTCTTAAGCCTCAACCCAGACCTCGTCATTTAGAAACCTGTGGGATGGGGTGGGGTGGAGCCCAAGTTCCCTGTGTGTTAATAAGCCTCCAGGTGATTCTGATGCGTGACAAAGTGGGGGACCCTTGCTGGCACCCAGCCATGTCTTACACACACCTGATGACAAGTGCTCAAGGTAAGTCAAGGCAAAGGGATTAGGCTGGGGCAGATGCCAGCTCTGCAGTCATGGTGATTAAGAGGCATTAAGTAGCATCTCAAGGGGTAAGTAAGCCTTTAATCCTAGATGTTAAAGTCACAGCAGATAGAACACTTGGGAAAAGAGAGGTAATCAAACACTGGTGAATGTCCAGCTCTCATTTTCAAGTGAGTCAGAGTCAGTAAATTCATTCTAAGCCTGAGGAATCTTTCTAGCTTTCATCTTTTGCTTTAGCATTTTTCCCCCTGACTCTTCAAAGCATCTACTTGACAAAGGCTTCTTATTACTAGATCTCTATAGAACCTAAGAATTTCTACTTTCAAATGCTGCCAACCTCCAGCTCAAATTCAGGGTGAAAGAGTGGTTCCTGAACATTCCTTTTCCCCACTCTGTGAAGCAGACCACTGATGAAGTGAAGGGTCTGCAGAATGACTGACTGTTCAGATCGTCGTCAGCACCCACATCAGTCCGGTGATATGGGGTGCTGAGAACTCAAGATGAAAGGGCAGCCCCTTCTCTCGAGGAGAATACAGAGAATTAGGGAGACAGACACAGCCAGCAAATAATCTCACCACAATACGAGGCACTGAGCGCTGAGTGCATGAGGCCATCATTGACTAGACAACCACCAGTCAAACAGCAGCTCGAAGATAGATGAAGATGGTGAGAAGAGCAAGGAGGAAGGTCAGGGAAAAGCTGCCGTGAGGGTTTAAGGCAGGGTGCTGAGCAGTGACAAAATGTGGCTGGGACACTCATACAAGCCTCTTCTAAACACAATGTCTTACAGTCAGTTCTGTGTCCACTGAATTGACTGGGCATGAGAAGTGACTTGGTCGATTCAAAACCATTCTTGAAAAAAATCTCTGACTTCGGAAGGTTTTATAAGAACCATATTTTCAGTTCTCCGGTAAACGTCTGCAGCTTCTCAGCACACCCTCTTTATGATGTCCAGCATTCCGTGACTATGTTGTTTATGCCAGTAGTATGCTTAGTTAAGCGCCTGACAACACCAATAAGATCACACAGCAGGATATGGCACAGACCATCCAAAAATGCAGCTATCCTTCAGCCGAGGACAAAGCTTACAAACCAGAGAGAGGTTTCCCAGGACCCGTTTCCCTCTGACTGCAAATCCAAAAGCGAGAGGTTCTGTTCCTAGGGGAAAGACCGCAGTGGCCAGGTCTCCGTGTGTAGAGTCAGCGTCAGGGTTCACACTCCATGGCAACAACCTTACACTGCTTCCAGCGTTCTGAGAGGAGCGCTCTTGTGCTCTTTGTTCTGTTTTTTGTTCTTTAAGAACCACGTGTTTTATGTATGTGGTGTTTCAACCTCAGGGTCATTGTGTTTTAGTGCTCACATTGTCCCTTCTTAGCTGAATGGGAGCCTTTCCAGTCGGCTCTGGGTCCTTTGAGAAGATCCCCTTGGTCCCTGACCGCTTTCCTCCTTCCTGGCTCAAAAGACAGATCAACATTTAACTTGTCCATTTCTGGCCCAGAGTTGAAAGCAGCAGTTTCTCCAAAAACCTTCATCCTTCTGTGGCAACTGGAATCAGAAACTTTCCTTCAGGATGCTGGGGCCCTTTTCCTTTTGGGCCGCCACTGCTTCCAGGCCTCTGAAGTGCACAGAACTAGGAAACATGGGCAGTTTTGTGTGAGAGAGAATCCTAGGAGCTTTTTCCAACTGAAACTTCAGCTTACGGCATTCTAACTCAACTCTATACCTTTTCTATTACAGAGAATCTTGGTTCCTAAGGGCATGATCATTTGCTTTTCCTACAATATGATGTGAACAGCTTCAGGATGACAAGGCTAGCAGCATGGCTAGCAAAGGAACTAATGAATGAAAAGAAAGATTTCTCTGTGGCTTTTTTTGAAAGGAGGTATCATCGGCATCTGACATCATACTAGTTCCAGGTGTGTGACACGATGATTTGATATTTGTATACATTATGAAATGATCACTACAGTAAGTCTAGTTACCATTCATCAGCTCACCGGGTACAGATATTTTTTCCCTTATGATGAGAACTTTCTCCAAAGGAGAAAAAGAAAGATATATCCATTTGAATGCAGAGTTCCAAAGAATAGCAAGGAAAGATAAGAAAGCCTTCTTCAGTGACCAATAAAAAAATAGAGGAAAACACTAGAATGGGAAAGACTAGAGATCTCTTCAAGAAAATTAGAGACACCAAGGGAACATTTCATGCAAAGATGGGCACAATAAAGGACAGAAATGGTATGGACCTAAAAGAAGCAGAAGATATTAAGAAGAGGTGGCAAGATATACACAGAAGAAATATACAAAAAAGATCTTCATGACCCAGATAACCACAATGTTGTGATCACTCACTTAGAGCCAGGCATCCTGGAATACAAATTCAAGTGGGCCTTAGGAAGCATCACTATGAACAAAGCTAGTGGAGGTGATGGAATTCCAGTTGAGCTATTTCAAAACCTAAAAGATGATGCTGTGACAGTGCTGCACTCAATATGCCAGCAGTGGCCACAGGACTGGAAAAGGCCAGTTTTCATTCCAATCCCAAAGAAAGGCAATGCCAAAGAATGTTCAAACTACCACACAATTGGACTCATCTCATATACTAGCAAAGTAATGCTCAGAATTCTCCAAGTGAGGCTTCAACAGTAGGTGAACCATGAAATTTCCAGATGTTCAAGATTGTTTTAGAAAAGGCAGAGGAACCAGAGATCAAATTGCCAACATCTGTTGGATTATCACAAAAGCAAGAGACTTCCAGAAAAACATCTACTTTTGCTTTATTGACTATGCCAAAGCCTTTGACAGTGTGGATTACAACAAACTGTGGACAATTCTTAAAGAGAGGGGAATACCAGACCACCTGACCTGCCTCCTGAGAAATCTGTATGCAGGTCAAGAAGCAATAGTTAGAACTGGACATGGAACAACAGACTGGTTCCAAATAGGAAAAAGAGTACGTCAAGGCTGTATATTGTCACCCTGCTTATTTGACTTACATGCAGAGTACATCATGAGAAACGCTGGGCTGGATGAAGCACAAGCTGGAATCAGGATTGCCAGGAGAAATATCAATAACCTCAGATATGCAGATGACACCACCCTTATGGTGGAAAGTGAAGAAGAACTAAAGAGCCTCTTGATGAAAGTGAAAGAGGAGAGTGAAAAGTTGGCTTAAAACTCAACATTAACAAAGCTAAGATCATGGCATCTGGTCCCATCACTTCATGGCAAATAGATGGGAAAACAGTGGAAACAGTGGCTGACTGTATTTTTTTGGGCTCCAAAATCACTGCAGATGGTGATTGCAGTCATGAAACTAAAAGATGCTTGCTCCTTGGAAGAAAAGTTATGACCAACCTAGACAGCATATTAAAAAGCAAAGACATTACCTTGCCAACAAAGGTCCATCTAGTCAAAGCTATGGTTTTTCCAGTAGTCATGTATGGATGTGGGAGTTGGACCATAAAGAAAGCTGAGCACTAAAGAATTGATGCTTTTGAACTGTGGTGCTGGAGAAGACTCTTGAGAGTCCCTTGGACTGCAAGGAGATCCAACCAGTCCATCCTAAAGGAGATCAGTCCTGAATATTCATTGGAAGGACTGATGCTGAACCTGAAACTCCAATACTTTGGCCACATGATGTGAAGACCTGACTCACTGGAAAAGACACTGATGCTGGGAAAGATTGAAGCCGGGAGGAGAAGGGGATGACAGAGGATGAGATGGTTGGATGGCATCACCAACTCGATGGACACGAGTCTGAGCAAGCTCTGGGAGATGGTGATGGACAGGGAAGCCTGGTGTGCTGCAGTCCAGGGGTCACAAAGAGTTGGACACGACTGAGTGAGTGAACTGAACTGATGAGGACTGTAAAGATGTACTGTCTCAGCAACTATAAAATATACAGTGAAGTGCTGTTAACTATAGTTACACGCTGTGCATGTGTGCTCAGGGCTCAAATGTGTCTGACTCTTTGCGACCCCATGGACTGTAGCCCAGGCTCCTCTGTCCATGGGATTCTCCAGGCAGGAATACTGGAGTGGGTTGCCATTTCCTTCTCCAGGGGATCTTCCTGACCCAGGGATCGAACCCCTGTCTCCTGCATCTTTTGCACTGGCAGACAAACTTACCACTGAGCCACTTGGGAGTAGTCATCTGATGCACATGACATCAACTACAAGTCTATACTTTTTGACCCCTCCACCCTTTTCTCCTTCCTCCCCTTACCCCCGACTTCAGGCAAGGCAACCACGAACCTGTTCTCTGTATGTATGAACTTGTTTGTTTATTTTAGATTCTACATGGAAGTGATATTGTTTGGTTTTGTCTTTCTCTGTCTTATTACAAAATAACAGATCTTAGGCAGAGGGCCTTCTAGAAATAGGACTTCCCCTGGACCTTCTCCCACATCCTTGGAGCCTCTCTTCACCCACCCACTCTGCATACACCTTTCTGAACTGCAGTGACCTCTCTGGTGCCCTTCTTCCCACGGATGAAGGCCAGGGGGTTCACTTATATGACCCCAGTATTCTTAGCCATTCACTCGCTCAGACGTGTTGTAGGTGCTTTTGTGGGCATGGGGTACAGCATTGGAAGAGACGGAGCCCTGGCTGTGAAGGGGGGTCTAGTGGAGGGAGGTGCACAAACTCTTTCATCTGAGATCAGTAACTTCAGGTAGCGATGCGCAGCAGGCAGTCAGCAGAGTGAGCCGATGGGTCAGAAGAGCCGGGGTGGCAGAAGTGGGAGTCAGCCTGCTCTGAGCAGGCCTTCCTGCCACAGTCGCTCTGCGCTGTGACCTGCGACCACGAGAAGATGAAGCCTCTCAGGGGCTTTTCAGGCAGAAGGAGTTGTGAATGCTCAGGCCCTGAGCTTTCCTGGGCTTGGGAATCTTGAGAGAGGGGAAGAGGTGACTTGACTCAGAGCCCTGCTGTTATAGTAGAGAGGTGGGGCAGGAGGGCTGGGTGAGGCTGAGTGGCTAGCTCAGGCGGCCTTCCCTGGCATGGATTGTGGTCTAAATGCTATAGAAAGCCTCTGATGGGTGACAGCAGGCTGGTATCACGATTGATTCATAATTTTTGAATACCCCTCTGACGGTCACATGGAAGAAGAAAGGGCA
The DNA here is from genome assembly GCA_006410935.1 of Redunca redunca. NCBI lineage: Eukaryota > Metazoa > Chordata > Mammalia > Artiodactyla > Bovidae > Redunca > Redunca redunca. The sequence goes on along the minus strand of SJYQ01006742.1, from coordinate 7,867 downwards.
CTGTTGTTTCCGAGGTGTCTGCTGTTGTGGGGGACACGGTGCTGATGGGGGGCAGGGCTGCACAGGGAGGGGGCAGGCTCGGAGGGGATGCCCACTGGCCCTGTTGATGGCGGGGGCGCTGACCGGAGCTTGGCCCCAGGCTGTGTGGATGGCGCAGCCACCTGGTGAGACTGCACGAGGAGGGGACTGGAAGCAGGTGTTTCTGTCTGGACACGTGGGTTTGGAGGGTGCTAAGTGTTCAGAGCTCCCAGCAGGCTCGAGAAGGAGGATGCACCCACAGGAGGAGAGCCCTCTAATATTTCCCAGACGTGTGGGCGGGATCTAGCCTTGGGAGGAGATGGCCCCAGTCTGCAGCCTGGCTTCCTATGGAATCAGATGAGGCTCCACGGATAACCACCCTCCTGGAATCTCCGCTTTCCTTGCTGGCGAATCCCCACCCCGGGATAGCCATGATATGAATTAAAGTGTGCACGTAAGGCTTGAGGGGAAGCTTGACTCACAGTGAGGACGGGCTTGTGTGGGGTGGATGGTCACAGGCCGCGTGGGGAGTCCCCCCTGGCAGGGCCTTCCGCTCGCTACTTTAGCGTCCCATTGCTTTCAGACCTCATGAGCCTCTTCCCCAAGTGACTAAAATGTTTGTGTAATATGAATATGAACAAAATGCTTCTTTTTGTTTCTGAGGCTTTAAAATTTTCCCTAAAATATGCATAACCAAGGAGCTACCATCTTAAGCCCACTTGGGTATACCTTCAGTGGCATGAAGCGATTTCCCATGGCTGGGCAGCCGTCACCAGTGTCCATCTCGAGAACGTTCATCGTCCCAAACTCAGACTCTGTGGCCATCTTACAAACTCCACTTCCCCCTACCCCTGCACCTCCACCAGAGCCAGCTGCCCACGCCCTCTGTCTCCACCACCTGGCTCCTCAAGGGACTGCATATAAGTGGAACCCCACCGTGTTGTCCTTTGCGGCTGACAGTTCACTGAGCACAGTGACCTCCAGGTTCTTCACCAAGGTTTAGGTGTCCCAGGGTCTACTCCCTGTAGCCTCAGTCCTAACCCCAACCCTAACCCTAAGTGTTAGCCGTTCAGTCTTGTCCGACTCTTTGTGACCCCATGGACTGTATCTATCAGGCTCCTCTGTCCATGGGATTTCCCAGGCAAGAATACTGAAGTGGATTGCCATTTCCTTCTCCAGAGGATCTTCCTGACCCAGGAATCGAACTCAGTTCTCCTGCACTCACAGGAGGAGTCTTTACCGTCTGAGCCACCAGGGAAGCCCAGCCTAACCCCCACCCTCTGCTGCGCACACTGGCCACGTTGCCTCTCCCCGTCACCTGTCCAGGGGCATTTGGACAGTTCCCACCTGTCAGTTACTGTGAGTAATGCTGCTGTGAACATGGGTACCGCGTTGGAGGAGTTTTGAGGTGGTGTATACATTCAGTTAGCTATTAGATCATCTACTCATGTTCTCCCTCAGCAGACACTCCCCAAGCACACGCTCACACTGGCATCGATGGTGTGATGCTTATGCGAAGGTCTGTAACCCCCTTAGTGTTCACAGTTTTCTCAGGAGGTGACAGCCTTGTTCAGAACATGAGCTTGTCTCCAGGTCTACAATCCACAGAGGAAACTTTCAGGCCCTTCAGTCCAGCAACCCCCTCGGCAAGCAGTTTTTCAAGGCTGCTGTTGTACATGGCGTGAAATTTTCCTCAATCTTGCACTCTGTTGCACAAAACTGGACTTCTAAAAATGCTAAAAATTGTCAGTGGGTAACAAGGAGAATACAGAAAACAGCGAGACGTGTCTGGTCTAGTTTTCCAAATTCTGGGTCTGTGGAAAGTGGTACCTTTCATTTTTGGAGTCAGCTGGAATTCAAATAAAGTCAAGGCTTGTCATTAAAATTTTTTCCTTCGCTATAGTTTTGACTATGAACTGGTTGAGAAGTTACATAGATATTAACATTGTGTTCATGGCACCAGATCGACTCTTGAAGTGGATGGACTTGATGGGTGACTTGGAGAGTGTGTATGTGTTTAGTGAAAAGTTCTCCTCCTGCAAGATGGGTCTACAGAGAGTGTCCTGCTGGAGGTGGCTGGACCCAAGCAGAGTGGACGGGCACTTGGGGGTGAGTGTGGAGTGTGGGCCATGCATGGGTGAGGCTGCAGAGCAGACAGTGGCGGGACGCCGTGGAGGGGGCGACCAATCAGCAAGGACTAGGCAGGATGGGAGGCTGCAGGGAGCGGAGCAGGCCAGGCCCAAGATCACTGTGTTCTGTCTGCCGTTACTTTAAAAGGGTAGAGCAAAGACTCCACAGCAATCAAGCTCAAAAGAAAGCCGGCAGAAAGCCTGCATAGTCCTCCAGAAGCCTCCATACTGCTCGGCTCCTTGTTGCCCCTGAAATGCGAGCAGAGGAGAGCTTTCCACTTTGAGGCGTGTTGTCGGGAAAGGACTGACCAAGGTTCAGAAATTAAGGAGATTATCAGTCCAGGACAGAGGTGCTGTGAGCAGTTGTGCTCTGCAGTCTGGTCTCAGGACACTGGGTCTTCAATATTTCCACGACATGACTGTAGATATACGTCCTGCTAGCTGGGTCTACTTTCCTTAATGGGTAATGCTCTGGCTCAGATCTTTGTGCGGAAAAAAGGTTCTTTTGTCTCATAAAATGTTACAGATGCTGCCAAGGTAAAATGCTTTAATTTTATTCCCCTCTCAGAAGATAAATATGGAAAAATGCAATTGGCAACTTAATCTAATATTTAAGATTCACTTTAGGTCCACAGAACATCTAGGGTTTTTTTTCAAGGAACATCAGCATGGGGACAGGGGACAGACAGGGGGACAGGGGACAGACAGGGGGACAGGGGACAGACTGGGGACAGGCCGGGCACAGCAGGGCAGGATGAAATTGGGCGTTGCCTGTGCAATGACGAGGAGAAAGCAGCCCTGGAGGCTCCTCTCTGAGCCCCCCTCAGTTCACCACTTGGTGGGTTTTCCTCTTCTGCCTCCGGAAAGCAGCAAAGGGCAAGGTCCCCACACACCAAGTTCCAGAGACAAGCAGACCCCAGCTTCTGCCTGGCCCTCAGAACAAGCTGCCCGTTTGTCCACTGATCGGGAGTGCTCACTCTGTGTCATTTCAGCCACTCCAGATCTTTTTAGAATCGCAGAAGTTACCACCAGGATCAGTTCACACCCTGACATTTAGAAATTGCACAAAGAATGGGCGAGCACCACACCGCTTCTGACATCGGGGCTGAACTGAACGCCTACCTAGGCTGTTCTTGACGCAGGCGTCAGCACCGGTAATATTTTCCCTTCATAAAAGTCCCCGAGAATTTACAGTCAGCAGATGAGATCATATCTTGAAATGGTCAGGATCCACAAGAGGAGAAGGTAAGGAGGGCCTGTCCGCACTGGCGCTCCTGGTATTGAAAAGCCTCTGGCACCATCCGGCCTCACACTGGTCCCCGGGCACCGGGAACAATATTTGCCCGTTGCCATGTAGACGGGGCGGCTGCCAGCTCCTCCATCGCCCTGGACCTGGCCTCTGCAGATAAGGCGCTTATTGTTCTGCTGAGTGTGTGCTGATAAGATGCTCACCCAGGAAGGTGACAGAGAGACCTTTCTCTGGGACAAAGTAGAGCCACTTGGAGACATGTTTCTGTTGTCCCCCTAACAGCTGCTGCAGAAAGCAAGCCAGGATATGACTTCTTTTCTTTGTTTAGTGAGAGTTTTCCCCTGCAGGAATGCACATCTGAAAAGATCACCCTAAACTGCTTTCTTACAAAGCACCCTATACCTGAAATACAGTGGAATAATTCATCCACCCCAACTCTGAGAACCCGCTAAAATATGATGAAAGCATTCCTTGGTGCCTTCATGTATATGTAAAATATACACTTCATATATACATATATTCATTATTGCTACTTAGTGGAGGTTTACTTTAGGAAAATTTCCCAAAATTTCAAGGAAAGCAGCTTGGACTTGAGAGGTACGTGCACACACCCCATCTCCAAGCCTTGTGAGCACACGCACACATACACGTGTGTGGAAGCTTGAGCAACACAGAACTAATGTAAAGCACATGCCAGTTTAGGCAGGATTTCAAAACCTTCAAAGGCAGATGTTTTTCTTTTTGTATTCAGAGAAGTGCCCTACTGTTTTCTCAACTTGTACTGAGTGTGAGTGCATTTTTGTGGGATTGTGTGAAGATTCTTTAGACCCTGAATTGAAGTTCATGTAATGAACAGAGGCACAGGAAAACAAGTGTATTAGATATTCTTTAGCAAATACTTTTTGGTAATGATCTCAGCATGCCAAATACTAAGAGAAAAATGGAATCAATCTTTTGTCTTAACAAGTAGGATGCCTCTTAGGGCTGAGCTGTAAAATTCCTCAAAAAGATCATTCACTATGATACTAATTATCTATGTACCTCTAATTTGCTCTTTATCACTACTTAAGCACAATGGACGTTTTGCTACATATTTGCTTTTTTGTTATTTATAGAAATAAAAACTAACAAAATAATAGATTCATAATAATAGATTAATAAAGTTTCTTACAGAACCACAAGGGACCACGATGCTTTAAGTTCTGTGCTAGAATACTGAGAAATCTCCACTCTCATTCTGGGTATTTTTCTAAGTGAAAATGAAAAGATTTTTGGACAATTGAAAAGAACCTCAGTGCACATCCCAGGGCAGGGGTGCTTCCCTGGTGATTCAGATGGTAAAGAATCTGCCTGCAGTGCCAGAGACCTGGGTTTGATCCCTAGGTCAAGAAGATCCCCTGGAGAAGGGAATGGCAACCCACTCCAGTATTCTTGCTTGGAGAATCCCATGGACAGAGGAGCCTGGTGGGCTACAGTCCATGGGGTCACAAAAAGTCAGACACGACTGAGCGACTTCACTTTCACTTTTTAGGGGCCATCTCAACAGGCGGAGTTTCTGGTATTAAAAGAGCGATCTCTTGAGCTCAAACATAGGAGGACGCAGTGATGCTACTGAAAGCTGGCTATTTCTGAAATGGAGCCGCAAGGAACGATGACAGGGCATGCGAGGTGCTGACGCTGGCAGAGCCCCCAGAAAGGGGCTGTGGGCGTGGCCCCCGCTGTTCCCTGAGTCTCCTCCCCAGTTGTGACAAGGGGTTTCCAGGGAAGGGTCCGTCACGTCCGCAGCCTCAGTGCCTTCGCTGGCCTCTTGGGCTACATGGGCACTCTTCATGCTGTGTGCATAAGAAACACACCCGTGAACGATCCTGGCGTTTCTATCAACCACGCTGTTAAAGGGGAGCCTTTCTACACTGCGGGTGGGAATGCAAGTTGGTGTAGCCACCATGGAAAACAGGGCAGACGTTCCACGTGCACGCTATGTCGCTTCAGTCCTATCTGACTCTGCGACCCTACAGACCCTAGCTGACCTGGCTCCTCTGTCCATGGCACTCTCCAGGCAAGAATACTGGAGTGCATTGCTGCACCCTCCTTCCCGACCCAAGAATCAAACCTGCATCTCGTACGACTCCCACCTTGCAGGTGGATTCTTTAACACTGAGCCACCAGGGAAGCCCCCACAGAGGTTCCTTAAAAACTAAAAAACATATGCTCCAGCAACCTCACTCCTGGGCATATATCTGGACAAAACTCTGATTTGAAAAGACACCTGCGCCCTAACGTTCACTGCAGCATTAGTTACAATAGCCAAGATGTGGAAACAACCAAAATGTCCATCAGCAGATGACTGGATAAAGACGATGTGGTGCATATACACACTATAATACTAGTCAGCCATGAAAAAGAATGAAATATGCCATTTGCAGCCATATGGAGGGGCTTGGAAATTATCACACTAAGTGAAGTAAGTCAGAAAGAGAAAGGCAAATATGTGGAATCTAAAATACGACACACATGACCTTGACTACGGAACAGACTCCCAGACACAGAGAACAGACGTGTGGTAGCCAAGGGTCAGGGAGGGATGGAGTGGGAGGCTGGGGTTAGCAGGTGCAAACTGTTATACATGGAATGAATAAATGAGGCCCTACTGTATAGTACAGGGAACTATATTCCATATCCTATTATAAACTATAATGGAAAAGAATATAAAAAGAATGTATGAATACATATGAATATATATATGTATAACTGAATCACTTTGCTGTATAGAAGAAATGAATACAATGCTGTAAATCAACTGTACTTTGTTAAAAAGAACATACAACTCTTTTGCTCAGCACATTCCTACAGCACCTGGTAAAACTGGGGTAGGAAGGAAAGATGGAAATTGCCATCCTCCTATGTCTGCAGGAAGAACCGTATTTATTAAACAGAACATGTTTATGTTTTCATGGACTCATGAGTCAATACAATTTCCAAAATACAGGTACTTAGATTCGGTCATTATAGGTAAATGTCCCCCTACAACCTGGAGAAGGGAATGGCAACCCACTCCAGTATTCTTGCCTGGAGCATCCCCAGGACAGAGGAGCCGCTGGGCTACAGTCCATGGGGTCGCAAAGAGTCAGACACGACTGAGTGACTAACATGGACATGGACATGTCCCCCTATAATTACTGGAAGAAGTTTATAGCAAAGTCTAAATCTAGAAAAGAGTGTGAGCTGAAATTGGTGTCTCTGAATATATATTACCTTTTAGTAACTGAGACTCACAATCTCAGAGAAAATTTTCTGTTGGATGATAGCCAAACAGATTAGCTAAATGCTAACAGGCCAGAGCCTTTCTTTTACCTTATCTCTGATCTGGTTCACACTATTATAATCAAAATACCTCCTTTGTGTCCAGAATTTGGTCACAGGATGGGTCAAAAGTTCTATGGGTATTTTATGAAAGGGAAACAAAAGCATTCTATAACATAAACCACACTAACTCTGCAACAGACACCAGGATTATTTGGCTACATTTAGAAGACAAAATTTTCTCAGTGCTATAAAATTTCATGGAGCATACAAAAATAGAGCAAGCAGTCAGCGTTTTGATTATGACAGCTTTTCCTTTCAGTTTGAAGCAGATTCTCTTTGAGCCCCTCTTTGTTCCCCCATGGCAGATGGTGATAAGGTAAACACATGATTCAGGAACACACTAGAAAAGCTAGGGAGCAACAGTCCTGCAGCCGAGGAACGGTCTTTACAGAGTGCAACCCTGACCGTGCGCCTTCTTGCTGGAAGCCCGTGGCTTCCTCACCCTCTCGGCGACCTTGGAGCTGGCCACCAGCCTCTCCAGCCTCACCCACACCCTTTCTGGAGCTTTCCTGCTACAGGCCAGTTGGACTGGCTTTGGAATGAAGGCCCTGCATCCTACTTCACCTCCAGCCTCACAGCGGTGACTCTCTAGGCCTGAGGCTGAACATCTCGTCTGCGGGCCTCCAAGCCTCAGCTGAGGTGTGCACGGTCTGTGCTGCCAGAGCCCGTGGGGTTCCTCTTCACATCATGCATCACGTGGGTCATCACCTGCATGCAAAGGGCCGGGCCGGGCTGTCAGCGTTCCCGGCCACATCCTCAGAACCTGTGACAATGTCCAGCTGGCACAGGTAAACTCTCAGCAGATGTTTGTTTAAGGAGCAAGCCTGGGCAGGAGTAGATGTGATGCTGGTGGCATTGGTCAGGAAAACAACAACAGCAATGGAAGGACCAGTGTTTTCTCCTGGGTAATGCAATGCTGCCTTTAGGAAAACAGCTTTTCTGGGGAGCAAAGATCATGGGACCGGATCTGCTTTTGATCAGTCCAGAGCCCCAGGACTTCAATCTAATCTGGAGTGATTTTTCTCTAAAAACACGAAGACTCAGGCCTCATGTTAGCACTTACATAAATCCCTGTGGAATCTTGGGGGGTATAGTATACAACCTTATC
>SJYQ01006741.1:436845-451521 GCA_006410935.1 Redunca redunca | reverse complement strand
CTGAGCGCTGGTCTTGGGGGGCACACCTCCTGAGCGCTGGTCTTGGGGGGCACACCTCCTGAGCGCTGGTCTTGGGGGGGCGCACCTCCTGAGCGCTGGTCTTGGGGGGACGCACCTCCTGAGCACTGGTCTTGGGGGGGCGCACCTCCTGAGCGCTGGTCTTGGGGGGGCACACCACACCCCTGGTCTCAGGACCGCCACGTCTTTGGCCGGTTTGAGGGCAGGCCACTTTGAACGCATGGTGCTGCCGCTGGGCCGCCTTGGGGCCCTGTGTCCAGCCCACCTGAGCGGCGCTGCTGTGCCCATGTAAGACGGGGGTCACCAGGGTTGGTACCGTGCCAGAGAAAGGGCACAGCACTGAGTCACGGAGCTAAGGCACTTCCGAGACCGCGGCTCTCTGAGCTGGATGTGGTTGGAGACCGGTTGGAGATCGGTTTGCTTGTCTGCTGGGGCAGGGTGGGGGAGCGCTGTTCTCAGCTGAGAATGTGGACGGGAGGCAACGCCCACTCTCGCAATCTCGCCGCTGACCGGGCTGCTCACACACGGCAGGCAGCCCAGCACGTGGTCAGCTCCGGGAGGCACCCCACATGCCTGTCAGGGGGCGGCGTGAGGCCCGCCCCGTCTTCCTTTGCTGGGGCTAGGGGTGGGGTCTCCTGGTATGGGGCTGTGCCCTGAGGCACCCATGCCAGTGGACTCGACCCTCAGAGAGTGGTGCTGCCTGGGTGCCTCAGGCAGGCAAGCAAACTCAGACGTGGACAGAGTGCCCGTTCCCGAGAAGACGGTCCGCTTGTCAGCAGGGATGCGTCTGGCTGGTCTCCTGGGGAAGGATGCTCGTGGGTGTCTCTGCACGCGGCCCTGCGCGCAGGCTGCGCATCCAAGAACGACAGGAGCAGAGTCAGCCTTAACGAGCCCTCATCCAGGTGGGGCTCCCTGTGGCCACCCGGCTCACACGTGTGCCGTGCTGGCACCACGGGGGCCCCCATCGCCCGCCCTCCTCGTCCCCCCGCCTCTCCTCCACGACAGGTGTTCCCTGGCGGATGTGAACCTGCCACCTCCGTGCACGTCCCCGGTCATCCAGCCACATTCCTCTAGCCCGGACGCTGTCCCCACACTTCCAGGCTCTTGACCAGCCCGCCAGGGAGTTCATTGCTGTCATGGGTCAGCAAAGACGTAACCCCAACCCGCTTCTATACCAGCTGATGGCCTGGCATGTCCCCCCGGCACGTTCCCTCACCACTGTCTTTTGGAGCCACTGGTGAGTGAGGTCCCGGAGACAGTGTGACTGCATTTCGGTGGGCACACCTACAAATTTAGCCAGCCCACCGTAAGCCATGGCTGCTAACAGATACTATGTGTATAGCTATGGGAAGGGTTGACTTTTTTCAACTGACAAGCAGGTATTGCTGAAGAGCAACCGGAACTCCCATACAATGCCGGTGGATGTTTACAGTGAGGCACCACTTTAGAAAAAGTTTAGCAGTTTCTTGTAACGTGAACAATACATCATATGGCACCATGGTTGCACTCCTGGGTGTTTATCTGAGAGAGATAAAAACACATTACACAAAAACCTGAAAGGGAAAGTCTTTAGCAGCTTTATCTGTGATTGCCAAAGGCTGGAAGCAGCCCAAACATCCAGCAAACTGCGACTGCAAAGAAGCTGCGGCCCACGCGCACAGTAGAGCGTCACTCAGCGGGAGGACGAAGGAGGCGCCGCCAGATATGATTCTCAGCAGCGTGAACGGGGAAGAGGCAGGCTCAAGGAGACAGACGGCGTGGCTCCACTGCCAGCACACTATGGGGGCAGAGAGCGGGAGCCGGTCACCATGGGCTAGAAGTGGGGAAAAAGGCTGGCTCCAAAGGCTCCCGAGCAGCTCTGGAGGCGACGGTGCCGCGCCGGCCGCGGCTCAATCACAACGGGGACTATGCAGCCGGATGTGCGCGGTGACAGTCAGGGAATGCTACAAGGGAGAAGGTGGGTCTTACCGTATGTAAATTGTCTTAATTTACAAAAGGGATAAAGCACGATGAGACCGCAACACAGCCCTGCTGGAATGGCTGAAACTGAAGGACTGAAGTGGCGGGTGCTGCCAAGCAGGCAGCTGGCTGGCACAGTGGCGCGGCCGCTCTGGGGAGCAGCCCGGCCGTGTCTTACGAAGCTAAACCTGCACCTACCACACAGACCAGCCATTGCACTCTTGTCTGCCCGGAGACTTGCCCGTTAATTTCTAGAGCAGCTTTATTCACTGTATTCAAACGCTAAAGCAACTGAAATGCTCCTCAGACATCACAGAGAGATTAACACAGGTAGATTCTAGAAAAGGCAGGCCACAGTGATGGATACCGTGTCAGTGGTCCTGCAGACCCGGGGGTGGGCTGGGGCCAGGGAAGGCGGGCATCGGCTGTAAAGGGCACAGAGCGCCTCCCCAGCACTGCTCTCCATCTCGATGGCGACGCGGCTCCACAGCTGCACGTTTGCTGAAGCGCAGTGAGCCGTTTGGCAAAAATGGTTTGTGAGGCATCAGTCAACAAAGCTGACCTAGAAACTGAAAAGCTAATAAACTATTCTAACAAAATGGTACAGCATAGGCGCCAGGTTAGCGAACCATCCCCAAGAAACAGGGACGCGCAGAAACTGCTGCGGTTTGTCACAGAGATGGCGCTGCACGTGGACAGCTGCTCGTCCACACGGGAGAGCCGGCAGGACTGGGGCCCACGCAGGCTCCTGAACTGAACACACGGGACACCGGCATTGTGACCTCGCGGAGGGGGAGGGGCACGACCTGCTGTCACGCAGAGTGCAGCCAAAATAGATCAGCAGGACGACACCGGGGCGGACACAGCTGCAGGCTTGCGCCCTTCCCGGATTTTGCCGAGATGCCAAGGTAACTCAGAGGGCGCGGGGACGCGTTTTCCAAAACCGGGGCTGAACAACTGGGTCTCCGTGCAAAGAAACGAACCTCAACCCCTGCCTCACACCACACGCAGACGTGTACTTGAGACGAACACAGACCTGAAGTTAAAAACGAGCACTGTGTTCTGCACAGTGAAGGAAACCATGGACAGATGAGAAAACAGGATGGTAGCCCCTGAACAGAAGGCATTTATTTGCGGGATATTTATCTGACAAGGGGCTAATTAATGGCTGAAATACGTAAGGGAGTCATTCAAGTCCACAGCAAAAAGACAATAATAACAACCCAATTTAAAATGGGCAAAGGACCTTTAGAGACATTTCTCAAAAGGACACTGCGAATGGCCCACAGGTACGTGAAAAGATTCTCAACGTCACTTGTCATCCGGGGCTCCCACACTGCAGGCAGAGTCTGAGCTACCTGGGAAGCCCTCATTAGCCATCAGGGAAATTCCAACCAAAACCACAGCGAGATGTCACCTCGCTTCTATTGGGGTTGCTTTTACTAATACTAATAATAATGATAATAAGTTTTGGCTAGGAATTGAGGGAAAGTAAACACTTGTACAGTGTCGGTGGGAGCATAAATTGGTACAGCCATTATGGGAGTTCCTCAAAAATTAAAGATAGAGCTAGCTTATGATTCAGCAGTCCTATCTCTTGGCACTCGTATATCCAAAGGAACTGAAACCAGGACCTCAAAAAGACACCTCACGGCCACGTCCAGTGCAGCGTCATTTAAGAAAGGAAGCAGCCTAAAGGTCTACTGCAGAGGAACAGATAAAGGAAATGTGGTGTGGAAACACTGAAGGAATATTACACAGCCTTTCAAAAGGTGGACATTCTGCCTTTTGTGACGGCACGGATGAACTCTGAGGACCTCGTGCTCAGTGAAATAAGCCAGACACAGAGAGACAGCTACTGCCTGATCGCGTGTGCACGCGGAACCTACAGTAGTGAGACTCACAGAAGCAAGAACAGACATGCCAGCTGCCAGAACCTGGAGGAGGGGAAGGGGGGAGGTCTTACCAAAAGAAGCAAAGATGAGCAGGCTTTGGGAGCCAAGGTACAGCAATGCAGCTATAGCCACCAGTGCTGCGTTTTATGCAAGAGACTTGCTGAAAGAGCAGGTCTTAAAGACCTTCACCGCAAAGGAGAGTGACCAACAGAAGAGAGAGGAGGAGGGAAGAGGCGACCATGGGAGGTGACTGTGGCGATCGCCACACGGTGTGAGTCTGCATCGAAGCATCAAGCTGCGCACTCAATACGCATAGCTTTATTTGTCAGCCATAACTCAATAAAGCTGGAGGGGGAAACCAAAACTGTAGAGCTTCTAGAAAGATTCATGAGAGAATATCTTCATGACTCTAGTATACAATATTTCTTAAATAGGGTTTTAGAAAGCACTGGCCATAAAAGGAAAAAATACATTGAACATCAAAGTGATCCACGGCTATTTCAATCTTTAAAGGATTTTTGTTCATTTATTTCGCCCGCACCACGAGGCACGTAGGACCTTGGTTCCCGGGCCAGGGGTCAAGCCTGAGCCCCTGCAGTGGACGCATAGTCTTAAGCACTGGATTGCCAGGGAAGTCCCTATACGTAACTTTTTAATGCAAGAAAAAAATTGTTTTCTAGAGATTCTTTATAACCATCCTAACTTCAGAACAAAGCTTTTAATGGCTTTTGTTTGTTTGCTTTTTTGTTTTTTAATTCCCAGAGGAGAAAAGAGGGAGGGGAGGGGGAAAGCTTGGAAGAAGATTCAAAGAGGGGAAGAGAGGAGGGGAGCAAAGTCTTTAGTTCAAAAGGTTCTGTCCCTTTAGAAGACTACAGTTCTTAGGTAGGTGGACCTGTCAAAACCACACTGTTATGGATAAAGAAAGCGTGATGGACACACACAAGGGAAGGCCGTGTGGCCACGAAAAGAAGGAAATCCCGCCGCTTGTGACCAGGACAGAACCTGAGAGCACTATATTCAGTGAAATGAGTCAGACAGAGAAAGAAAAACTTTGCACGATCTCCGTGGTCTGTGAAATCTATAAATAAGCAGCAGCCACAGAAGCGATCAGACTTGCGGCTAGCAGAGGTGGGGCGGGAGGGTGCGCTGGAGGAAGGTCATCAAAGGCTCCGGCTCGCAGGCATCAGGTAAGTGCGTCCTGGCGATGGGATGGACAAAAGGCGGCCGCAGTGATCGCTACAGTGGAGTATATTTGACGGCTGCTGAGGAAGTAAATCTTAAAAATTCTCATCATAAGGACATTTTTTTTCCTTTTTTTTTCTTTTTGGTATCTGTATGAGGCGACGAATGTTAATTTATGGCGGTAATCATTTTGCAGTTTATATAAGTAAAGTTATTATTAAGCTGGGGAGGGAGAGAAGAAAGAACTGAAATATATTCTTAATAACGAAAAAGGCCAGAGAAAGAGAAAAGGGAACTTCAGAGGCCTGGGCAGTCCNAGTGGGCACCGCTTCACCTGGAGGAGACTGAGTCCCACCCAGGTCATGCCCAGGCCTAGAGCCCACGCTGTTCTGGAAGGCCTCAGACCAGCCCGAGCTTAGCATAGGGCGGGTAAAGGAAGGTGCTTCAGAGACGTGTGTGCGGTCAGAACTGGCCAAAACAGAGCTGAGCACAGGACCAGACACCAGCCTTCAGCGTCTGTCGCAAAGCCCAGCAAGGGCTGAGCCGAGTTAGGTGACCTTTGCCAGCTGGAGGGTGGAGTAAGTCAGACATGGGCCAGGCAGGGGCAGGTGGGTCTCCATACTGCATAAGCCAGGCCCTTCCAGCCAGCCTTCTGCACAAGCTGGGGGCCCCCCCACCCTTTTTAGAGAGTCTTGTGTGTGCCCACGATGAGAGGGGTACTGGTTGGCTGCATCCCAGGCTTGCCTGGCCTGGCTCTCAGGGGAAAGCCCAGGGCTGACGCTCACCTTCCTCTGAGCAGGAGGAAAAGAAGAAAATTCTGTGGCAACTCAGCCAGCAGCAAATCAGCTCCGAAGTCAAGAACCATCTGCAGGCCTTCAAGGACAGGGAGAAAGCCTCCCCGGGGCTCCAACGCGCCAAGTACAAGCTCCTGGCCGGGGCCCCTCCCCGTGAAAAGAGTGAGTAGGCGCAAGGTGGCGGCCAGACTGGGAGACAGCAGACCAGGGCACAGACCAGCCAGGAGGAGGAGGGCGGGGCAGAGGGTGCTCCAAGCCTGGGCCGGCCTCGGAGTGCGGGGCAGGCGTCTTTGCTCCGTACCTGCCACAGCCCGCATGAGCGACATGCTAAGAAGCACAGAGCAGCCTCTTAAGGACTGTCCACCAGGGAAACTCACTCAGGACAGGCCCCTTGGGGAGGGCAACAGGTGGGAGAGAGCCCGCAGGAGGCGAGGAGAGAGCCTGGCCAGACGGGAAGGGGCAGTAATAGGAACCCCTGGGCTCCACACTGCCAGGCCCCGCGGGTCTACCCAGTTCCCCAAAGAGCCTCCAACCCAGGTCTGGCGGACACACAGCCACTGGGGTATCTCTGAGGTCAAGGCCAGCAAACATCCCATTGGATCTGGCAATCTTCTCCATCAGAGGGAGCATTGTCCTTCAAAGGACACCCCCCACGCCCCCCGCCCCCTGCCCCGGCCAACAGCCTTTCAAAACAGAGAGGAAAGCAAGCCGCGTCCCTCTCCTGCCCAGCAGTCAACTCTCCCTGGGAACGGAAGTGGGTGCTCCTCTCGGGCACCAATCCATAGGGCGGCCCTGGGGGGAGACCTGGGACCTGCCCACCCTTGGGAGGTGCTAACCGCCACCCCCCGCCCCCAGAGCTGCTGACGGTGGGCGTCTCCTCGGCGCTGCATCCCCATGAGAGCCGCCTCCTGGACACCCTGCGCTCCCTGTTCCAGGCGTCCTCGGGCCCTGAGCTGGGCTGTGTCGTGGTGCTGGTGTCCCTGTCGGACTCCGACCCTGAATGGCTCAGCCAGATGGTAGCCAACATCTCTGACCTCTTCCGAACACACATCGAGGCCCGGCAGCTGCTGGTGTTCCGGGGTCAGCTCGGCGGGCCCCCTCCCCTGGGGACTCTGAGGCCCAAGGACCACCCTTCGCCCTGCGAGGCCCTGTACTCCGCGCAGAAGGCCGACCACGCCCTCCTCATGAGCTTCGCTGCCAACCTCTCCGAATACTTTCTGATGCTGGATGACCGGGTTCGCTGCATGCCCAAGTTCATTTCCACCATCTACTGGACGCTGTCTGCTTGGAAGGAGCTGCCTTGGGTGACCCTGGAGTTCTCTAGCCTGAGCTTCTCGGGGAAGGTGTTCCGCTCCAGCGACCTCCCCTGCCTGGCCTCCTTCCTCCTCGTCTTCCCCAAGGACACCCCCACGCACGTGCTTCTCTCTGAGTTCCCTCTTCTCCTGGCCCAGAACATGCCGATCCACTTTGGCTCCTCAGTCTTTCACCACATGGGCAACCGCTCCGGGCTGGAGAGCACCTGCTTCCCTGCAGACAAGGAGAAGGTCTTTGGTGAGCCCGACAACCCCACAGCCAGTGTGCGCACAGACATGGCGATGCTGTCCAACAACATCCCACAGTACGCCTACACCCTGAACAAGGAGAGCTTCGCCACCCTCAACCCCATCCGAGGCAATTACCTGACAGTGATCCTGGAGGAGCCCCAGAAGGTCACCCGAGTCGAGGTGCTGACGGGCTCTGACAAAGACAGGAAGCACCAGCTGCAGCGAGGGCAGGTGGAGCTGGGCTATGGGCTCCTGGAGGACCTCCAGGGCTGTGCTCGCTACACCCTGCTCGGCCCCGTGGTGGAGGGATGCCTGGACCAGGTGGTGTCTTATGAAGAAGACTCCCTGGAGGCGCTGGGCTGCATCCGGCTGCTGGTGCTGGAGGCCCAGGAGTCCTGGCTTCTGATCAGGCAGATCAAAGTCTGGACTACAGAGTATGACGAGGAAGAGGAAGGGTAGACCGTGCTGCGGGGAACCGGGAAGGGTGGGGCTTGGGGATGGAATCGGCTCAGCTGGCAAGAAATAAAGCTAGAAATTGGTCAAGGCCTGTTCACTCTTGAGCTGGGCGGGCACGTAATTTGTTCTCCTGCCTGGGACACTGTTGAGAGTGATAGTGAAAGGAAGTAATGGTGAAACTGCACAGGTCAGCAAACATAACCGGGCCTGCCCCCGGCAAGCTGAGAGGCACTGTCACCCAGCTCTTGATTTTCACAGGCTGCTTCAGAGACTAGGTGCAGACCAATGAGGGCCACCAATGAGACAACACCCCTCTGGCTTCCGGGGTCCAGAGAGAGGGAGGGAGGCAGCAGGAACTGCCGGGAGCCGCCACGGGAGATCCCACCCATGACAAGGTCATGTGGAAGAGCACTGTTAAGCAAGGCTTCAGGACTCGAGGGGCTCCCCAGGCTTTCTCGAGCATCTGCCCCAAAACCAGAATCTGTCTGTCTTACTGCTTCATGACTTTCCCCAACTCCTCTGACATTAACAGGGGACTGACCCTGACCACCTTTCTCTGGAGAAAATCAACTTAGGGCTGTAGCTAATAAGTCTCCTGGACATGAGAGGAATATTTCAAATCAACCCCCCTCTGTTAGCATTCTAGCTTGCTTGGCAGGTATATCCAGACTCTTGCAGCTATGCATGTGATTATTTACAGCCTCCCAACTGTGAGAGGCACGGAAAGCCTAAAACATAGAGCATTCCAAAGGGTTAAAAGTTATTAGAGTAGTGCTGATGTAGGATTTCATTATTGGGCCAATGCTTGTTGCTAAGTTCCCATATCTCTTATCCACTGTGTACCTGGGAATGCATTAGTTAACATAGTGAGAATGTAAGAAAAACAAGTGTAGCCTTGAATTTAACCATATCAGACTTTTGAGCTAATTGGTTCTTTCTTACAACTCACTGCACCTTTGCTCTGTGAAAAATGTAACTCTGTTTGGCATCGTCTGAGGCTGACATAGATTAGAAATATAAAGAAAAAACACTTTGAGGGAAAATAAGTTTTCTGGTTGAGCACTCTTTATCAAAAGAGGGTCATAAAATGTTCACAGGCTTCCAAGGCCAGAAGATACTGTACACAACATCATTTGTGGAAAAGGTATGCAGAAAAATCCTGGTTTCGATAAGGGCAAAACTGCTGGAATGTTGGGCTGACTCTGTATGACCTTGCATCTTTCATTTCCCTCTATGTACAAAAAAAGTATATAAGTACCTTTTGAAAATAAAGCTGGGGATCTCGCTCATCAAAGCAGCTCGGTCTCCTCGTGTCAATCATTTTCTTCCTCTTGCTCTCTCTTTCAGGCTAGTTCCCATCTGGAGTACAGAGGTCCTCCGAGTCTACTTATCTGCCTGGGTTTCTAAGACCTGAACAGGAAGGCGCCCTGTGCCTTCACTCCCTCGGGAGACCAGGAGGGCACCTGTGGCCTTATGTAGAAGGTGCAAGTCTCTTGTCTTGAGACTTTATTGATTTTCTGTATAAACCAAGGAACATCAACCTCTTTCCTTCTCTCCTCTATTTTCTTATCTACAACATTCTTTCCATATCTCTCTCTCTAAATCAATTGCAATCGCCAACACAGTTCCTCCTTCGGGTTTCCCTGGATCTTGCGGGGGCTGGACCCCGGCAAGGAACTGCCTTGATTCTCATCCACACACAATTATAACATCCCAAGATCTTTCCAGGAAGGACCTGTCGCTCCACCACGGTCATGGAGGGGGCTGACGGCGGCTCACGTCCACACGCCTGTCTCGGTCAGTTCAGGCTGTTATATTCCAGGGGTTATAAACAACAGAACTTTACTTCTCATGTCCTGGAGGCTGGGAGTCCAAGGTCAACGTGCCAGAAGGTTCAGTGTCTGGGGAGAGCCCACCTCCTGGTTCACAGACACTGTCTCTCTGCTGTGTCCTCACACGTGCACCAAAGGGGCAGGGGGCTGTCTGACTTCCTTTATGAGGGCACTAATCCTATTCGAAAGGACCCCTCCCTCAAGCCCCATTCGCCTCCTAAAGGCTCCACTTCCTATTGCCATCCCCTTGAGGGTTAGGATCTCAAGGTATGAGTTCTGGGGTCGGGGGGGACACACATACACCACAGGAAGACCCAAGCCTCTAAGGTGTCAAGGTTAAGACCTTGCTGGAGGAAAGCCTGCTCAGCTGGGACTCAGGAACAGACGCTCCAAGTATTTATGACTCTGCTAGAACTGTGTTTACACACGTGCATTTTTCTAAGAGGGCAGTTCACTTTTACCAGAGAACTGAAATGTCTGTTATCTGCCTCATAAAATTATGAATAGCTGAACCAGCAGCTATAACCTTCTAGAGGAAAGAAACAATATGTAACTTAGAAATCTTTCTATGCCCATCGAAAAATAAGGAGTCAGAATCACACATTCCTGCCTGTATCTATTCAGGAAATACTTGGATACAGACTCAAGGTTAGTACTAATATTATGAACCAAACTTGAGTGACACAAACAAAGAACTTAATGCAAAAATCAATAATTAAAATTAAATGCAACATAGGTACCAGTTCTCTTTCATTTGATGAACGAAATTGATGAAGCCCAATAAAAACATAAGGGTTTTGTAGGGTTTTGAGGGGGTTTTGAAATTTTTCCTGAAGTTAACTTTTTAAAAAACAGTGTTTGAATATAACTAGTTGCCTCTCCCTGGGATATATTCAGCCACTTCACTAGACACAGAATAACACCACGGAAGACCATGCCTGCGCATACGCTCAGTCGCTCAGTCGTGTCCGACTCTTTGCAACTGTGCACGGCAGCCCGCCAGGCTCTTCTGTCCACGGGACTCTCCAGGCAAGGATACTGGAGTGGGTTGCCATTTCCTCTCCAGGTGATCTTCCCGGCCCAGGGATCAAACCAGCATCTCCTGCATTGGCAGGCGGACTCTTTGCCAGTGAGCCATACACCTAAAGAAGATAAAAAAATACCATGTTCCTTGCAATACGTGTTAACCAGGAAAATGAATGCAAAGTCTTTGGGTGAATTTCCATTTAAAATTTTGATAAGACTTTTTTCAGCTGACAGAAACCCTTTCTGCATTAGCCTGACAATTCTTCCTTACCTTGATATCTTGCTATTGCTTTCAATCAGATGCTATATGTATTTTGTTCAGCTTTTCTAGTTGTCTGAAATAAGAAGTTTCGAATTACCTGATTGCTATTATTAAAAAAAAAAAACAACTTTTAAGTATGACTTGAAAAGATCTTCAAGATACAACCATTAAATGAAAATACTCAGGCTTCGTTACAATATTTTCAATACAGAATTTATTAATTTATGCAAAAATATCTACACATTTCTATTCCTGTAATCACAAATAAAGAAACTACCGAAGATTTTGCTACTGGCAGTTTGTCTGATTATGAACCCTTATATTAAACGGGGCTTCCCTGGTGACCCAGTGGTTGGAACTCAGGGACACCGTGGTCCGGGAAGATCTCACAGGCCTAGGGGCGACTGAGCCCGCGCAGCCTGGAGCCTGTGCCCCACATGGAGACAGCATCACCACTCGAGGAGGCCTGCCCACGGCTGCTAGAGAAAGCCTGAGCGCAGGCAGGGACCCAGCGCAGCCAGAGACGAGCAGACGCAGAAGCTCTGTGAACAAAGTAAAGCAACTGAGTACACCAGCTGTAACCCTTGAAGTTGCTGTTACGTGTGTTCAGTCCAGTTCAGTCGCTCAGTCGCGTCTGACTCTTTGTGACTCTATAGACCGCAGCACACCAGGCTTCCCTGTCCATCACCCACTCCCGGAGCTTGCTCAAACTCATGTCCATTGAGTTGGTGATTACTGGGATGAAAACAATATATGAAATTCTCAGAGACCAAATAATTAAACAAAAATGGGACTCCAGATAGGTAAACAACGACTTAAGCTGATTTCGCCCTGAGGGAATTCAGTGTCTGTGATAGTAGGCGGAGTGGGGTGCAGGCGATGAGCAAAGGACAGGATCACCCAGGATCTCAAGGTGCGGAAGGCAATCAGCTAAGCCACAGCACCAAGAACTACACATTCAACACAAAAAGCTGGAAACGCACATGAAAACCGACCAGGCGGCAGCTCAGCAAGTCCCAGACCACTGAGGAGCCAGTCCAAGTCCTCTGGCAACACAGCTTCTAACCCACCTGGTTTCTAAATTAATGACAAAAAGAAAGATTTTTAAACCCATACTTTAAAAATAAACACATATTTCTAAATAATTCATAAGCTAAAGAAAAATCATTATGGAAGCTAGAATATATTTACAGCTGAATCATAATGGAATTACTAATAGGAAAACTTGGGTCATGCAGTTAATCCTGTTCCAGAAGGAAATTTACAGTCTTAAATGAAAACAAGTGAGACTAATAAATAAAATAAATGAGACTAAAGATTAAAAAGGTAAGCATCCATCATAAGAATTTAGTAAAAATAGAAGAAAAAAAACAATGACAATATAAGGAAGGATGTCTTCAATGCAGGCCAAATTTAACAGCATATGAAGAAGGATCATAAAGAGAGAGAAAAGGCAAGCTACACAGTGGGAGTATTGTTAACATGTAACAGACGAAGAATACCCACCCAGAAGTATATAAAGAACAAGTAGAAATTAGTGAGAAAAAGACAGGCAATCCCATGGGCCGAAAACCTCCACAAGGAACCGTGCAAATGAGCTTCACAAGGAGGTCCTCTCACTTTTCCTCGAAGAACTGCAAATAAACATCAAAACTTCTGGAGTTAAGAAGTACCACACGTTGGAAAGAATGTAGAACAAGGGTTGGTAAACTGCAGCCAACCTTTTGTTTGTGGACCAAACACAGCCCATGGACTGCTTCACCAGTACACTTAATCAGAGCATGGCCTTAATCACGTTTCTACACGCTCTCTGGGACTGCTCTCATGCTGCAAGGCCAGAGTTGAACAGCAGTGACGGATACTCTGCAGTTCACAAAATCTAGAACATTTACTGTCTGGCCCTTTAGACAAAGCATTTGTCAGCCTCCGATGTAGAGAAGCAAGAATTCTCCTCTCTGCTAGTGGAAGGGCAAACCACCACAACTACTTTAGAAGACTGCGGAATCCATTGCCTCTAACACCGAGCATCTAACGATGGGGCGATTCCGTTCCTGGGCACACACTCAACAGAAACCCAAGCGCCTGTGCCCCAGAAGACACGGAGGACAATGCATATAGCAGCAGCATTTGTGACGGCCCCAAATTGGAGGCCACCCAAATGGGCATCAGTAGTAGAACAGGTAGGTATTGATAAATTTGATCCAATCATACAACGGAACGCTAATCAGCAATGAAAATGAATAAACTATGATCACAACAATACAGAAATACAGATAAATCTCACAAACACCCCAATGCAAAAAAGAAGTTAGATATGAAAGACCACATACTGTATGATCCCATTAATACAAATTCCTAAAGGACCGCAAAACCAGCAGTCCCCCTGCCATGTCGTTTGAGGCTGATAGCCAAGTCTTACCAACTATGGAAGCTTCTCCCACCAGTCACTTTGCTCAAAGGAGAAGCCCAGCAGAGTCACCTAACAGGAAAATCAATGGGACACAGAGACAATCAGTGTCCTTCAGAGTCGCTGAAGGTATGAGGGCTTTCATGGAGAAGGGAGGTCATCTCAGGAGGAGGGAGTTAGGGAGCTCTTCTGAGCCTGGAGCTTCACCACCCATTGTCCAGTCTAGTGAAGGCGGTTCTGAGGGGCTGGATGGCGGGGGGTGGGTGGGAATCAGGTGACTTATCCTGTGGGGAGCCTGGCGATCAGTGCTCATCACCTGAGCTGGTGTCCTTTGGGTCACTTGGGAGTGTGTCTCTGTGTCTAGCTCCAGACTGGAGAGTCTGGCCGCCACTCCGCCCCCCTCCTCCAGAACAGGTCTCTGAGTGCTTTTCTGCGGGGTCTGGAAGGGGTTGAGTATCAGTTCATCTGAGGGGTTCTGGTAATGCTGGATGAGGACCGAACACCTGTGTTCGTAAATAAGATTTCACCAGAAAGTAGCTTTCTTTCATTCGTGTATTATCTGCGGTTGCGTTCAGGCTGCAGCAGCAAAGCAGAAGAGCCGCTACACAGACTGTATGCCACCGAAATATTTACTGTCTGACCAAGCAGAAAAGGGTGCCAGCTCAGACCCACACAGAAAGAAGACCATGTGAAGCTACGGTGAGATGGGCGTCTACAAGCCAAGGGATCGAGCCTCGGGAGAAATCCAGGGCAAATGCCGCTCCAGTTGGGAACTGCGTATTCGAGAGAATGGCCATCCTGGCCAACGTGTGCTCCAGGCTGTCAGCATCTGTGTCTGACTCCTCCTGCCCCAGGCTTCTCCTGCCAGCAGAGCTCAGCTGTAATTCCGAACCGAGCCTCAGTACTGTCTGCTGAGTCACTGCAGCAGCTGGCGCCTGTTGAGAGCTTTGCTCTGTGACAGGCCACACGCTAAGTACATTACATGTCTCACTTGGGTCTCACATCAGTCTGTGAACTAGACAGACAATAACACACGTCCATCTGTAGACAGGAATCACAGAGAGGCTGAGTAAGGTGTCCAGGTTCTGATTCACTTTCATCTATCCCCAAAGCCAGGTCTTCGGCCCTGGAGGCAGGAGAACCCAGATCCCGGTAAGAAGCTTGTGCTCAGTCCTGTCCAGCTCTTTTGTGGCCCGATGGATTGCAGTCCACCTGGATCCTCTGTCCATGGAATTTTCCAGGCAAAAATACTGGAGTGGGTTGCCCTTTCCTCCTCCCAGGCATCCTCCTGGCCCAGGGAT
>SJYQ01006741.1:386105-429594 GCA_006410935.1 Redunca redunca | reverse complement strand
TTTTAACTTTAGTTTACTTTACATTACTGTATTGCTTTTGCCAAACATTGACATGAATTCACCACGAGTGTACAAGCGTTCCCAAACATGAATCCCTTCCCACCTCCCACCCCATACCAACTCTCTGGGTCCTCCCCTTGCACTAGTCCCAAGCATCCTGCATCCTGCATTGGATATGGACTGGCGAAAAATCTCATTTTCTTTTCTTTCCTACTAAAGAATTACTCATAAAATACAAAGCTGAAAAGTAAGCACAGATAAAATGTGACTACTGATGGTTTTCAGATATTTTTCCCCTTAATTTTAGTCTTTCTTAATAAGTAATAAATATTTGTTGAAAGAAATACAGGCAATCACAGGTTGCTAAAAACTTTCTTCTAAAGACACTGGGGAGAAAAAAACTGAAAACTTTACTAACTATGCAAAATGGTTAGTAACGGGTCTGTAAAATGACATCTGCCAACCTGGAGTAGTAAAAAAGTGACTCATTTTGATTGCCTGCTGCCTGCTAAGTCACTTTGGTCATGTCCGACTCTTTGAGACCCTACGGACTGTAGTCCATCAGGCTCTTCTGTCCATGGAATTCTCCAGGCAAGAATATTGGAGTGGGTCGCCATTTCCTACTCCAAGGGATATTCCCAACCCAAGAATCAAACCCACGTCTCTTTTGTCTTCTGCATTGGCATGTGGATTCTTTACCACTAGTGCCACACTGATTAATTAGTTGTAAAGAATGTCATTTTGATGGCCAAACCCTATAGCCACATTTTAATGACTTTAAATGCAATATAATCTCTCACTTTTCACATCACAGAGTCAGAATATACTTGTTTTACATAGAAGCTTATATGCAACTGTAAATCATTAATGTAAAGCAAAATAGATTCCTTAGTTTCTGAAATGTTCTAACATTTCCCACTGTCCAAAGTAAGTTGATTTATGATAGAGAAAAGATTCAAGGTAGAGACCACAAACTGCTTGCTGCTTTCCAACTTAATTATCATGACTGTCATTCTGAATCTAATTACAAGTTTAAAATTAATAATCCCTGTAGTTCTTAAGCATAAGTGTTTAATAAAAATGTATCATTATTTGCTGAAACCTGTCAACCACACTCAAGAGAACTAGGGCAACCAATATACCTGACATGAAGGACAATTAACAGTGTTAAACAAACTGTTACATTTTACATTTTTCTGGGATATTAATGACTTAGAATTTATTTAGTTATGTATTTACACTTTGAATTTCAGTTCTTTGGAAATGCATTTCAATTTTACTTCCATTTTCCTATTTTTAAAACTGTATGTATGTATGTATGTTCAGTTCAGTCACTCAGTCGTGTCCGACTCTTTGCGACCCTGTCCAGGGAGGCCTGGCGTGCTGCGATTCACGGGGTTGCAAAGAGTCGGACACGACTGAGCGACTGAACTGAACATACATACATACATACAGTTTTAAAAATAGGAAAATGAGTGACGTACAAAAAACTGTAGATATTTAGTGTATAAAACTTAATGTATTTGTAGAGGTTAGCATAGTCCTAGAATAAGAAATTTGAGTAATGTCTATCTGAATGTATTATCTATGACCCTTTGCAAAATAAACTGAGGTGATAAAAGAGGAAAATAGCATCTGGCAGATTTTTTAAAAAGAACATATGATTTAATGAAAAAATTGTTTTAAAACACATTCAAAGAATGACTTTTTTAAGGCAGCCATTCAATTAGAGGGGAAAATTAAGCAAGAGTTGGAGATAATTAGAAACAAAGGGTAGCAAGAGAAGAAAGAATTCATCAGGCTAGGTCAAATCTAACTTGTGGTAGAAAGAGAACTCACTGACATCTACCATGTGGTATACAACATATTCAAGAGTCCTCTGAGCAGACGACCCTCTTCAACCAAGAGTGTAACTGAAAGGGAAAATACTCACAAATAAATAAGAAAGGAAGGGGAAATGCCCACAAAACTAGCCAAAGAAGCCATATGAAATCAGGCAGTCGAAGAAACAGTGAAATCAGGTTCATGTCTGCAGTTGAGTTTATATATTCCACTGAGAGACTGTAATTCAGAATATAAATTCAGTTGAGTTACTGAGAAAATTAGATAACTAGACATGATGAAGACTGAATAACTATCCATTCATCTATTTGTATATATGTGTGTGTGTATAANCTAGACATGATGAAGACTGAATAACTATCCATTCATCTATTTGTATATATGTGTGTGTATAACATGTATATGTGCACACTTATGAACACATACATGAGTGTGTACATATATACACAGGTGTCTATCTCTGTGTATGTATGAGGAGAGGAAGAGAAGGACGAAGGGAGAAAGAGAAATGGATAAGTGTAACCAAAATAAGGAGGGGTGACAAAATCTGGAGGAAATGGTTCTCTTTAAGAGAAAGCATATTAAGTATATGAAGAGATTGCCAAGTATAGAACACAAAAGGGGGAAAACCAGAAACTGACAAAAATAGACTTGGGTTAACTTTTAATATGGGCTTTTCTGGTGGCTCAGATGGTAAAGAATCCGCCTGCAATGCAGGAAACCTGAGTTCGATCCCTGGGTTGGCAGGATCCCCTGGAGGAGGGCACAGCAACCCACTCCAGCATAGATGATCTCATACACACAAGGATTTTAAAATTCAAAAGTTGGAAAAAAAAAATATTTGTGAAAACAATAGAAAACAATGGATTTTTGAGAAAAACTCAAGTTTTGGGAATTTAAGTTCCATGTGTTGAGCCTGCTAACATTCTCTGTGTGGCCCATGATCACACATCTTCCTGTAATGTCCTGAACACTTGTCTGCCTTTCTTTCCAGACTACCTTACTCACTTTTGTCAGAAACTGTGTTCTAGTCATCACTGTATTTCTCCCTAACAAAGTACTGGGCAATTTGGCTGGCAACATTTCTATAGAGACACAAAAGACCACAGTCAAAGCAATCTTAAGAAAGAAAATCAGACCTAGAAGAATCAGGCTCTTTGACTTCAGACTATACTACAAAGCTACAGTCATCAAAACATTATGGTGCTGGCACAAAAACAGAAATACAAATCAATGGGACAGGATATAAAGCCCAGAAATAAACCTACACACCCATGTTCAATTAATTCATGACAAAGGAGGCAAAGACTATACAATGGAGGAAAGAAAGTCTCTTCAATAAATGGTGCTGGGAAAACTGGACATCTATATATTTAATAAATGAAGTTAGAACATTCTTTAACACCATACACAAAAACAAACTCAAAATAGATATGAAACATAAACCTAAGACCAGATACTATAAAATTCGTAGAGGAAAACATAGGCAGAACACTCTCTGACATCATAAATTGCAGCAATATCTTTTCTGAGCCATCTCCTAGAGTAGTGGAAATAAAAACCATAGACAGAATGAAAAGACAACTGACAGAATGGGAGAAAATATTTGCAAATGATGCAACCAACAAGAGACTAGTCTCCAGAATTTACAACAGATCATGCTGCTTGGTAGCAAAATAACAAACAACCCAATCAAAAATGGACAGAAGACTTAAATATACATTTCTCCTAAGATAACAAATACTTTTATTTGCCTGATTTCCTATCCCTCTTCAGCTCAGTTCAGTTGCTCAGTCATGTCCAACTCTTTGCAACCTCATGGTCTGCAGCTTGCCAGGCCTCCCTGTCCATCGCCAACTCCCAGAGTTTACTCAAACTCATGTCCATTGAGTCAGTGATGCCATCCAACCATCTCATCCTCTGCCATCCCTTTCTCCTCCTGCCTTCAATCTTTCCCAGCATCAGGGTCTTTTCAAATCAGTCAGTTCTTTGCATCAGGTGGCCAAACTATTCGAGTTTCAGCTTCAGCATCAGCCCTTCCAATGACTGATATCCTAGGACTGATCACCTAGGACTGATCTCCTTTAGGATGGACTGGTTGGATCTCCTCTTTGGTGTTTTCATAAATATCACTATCTATCCAGTTGCTCAAACTGCAAATCTGCAAGTTGTCCTTTTACCCTGATCACCTATATTTAATTACCCAACCCTGTGCACACCACCTCCAAAATGTTATCTCAAATCTATCTACTTTTCTCCCTTTCCAAATACAACTCTAACTAACCTCTAACATTTTGACAGATCTTACTATGAGGGTCTCACAAATGATCTTCCTGATTCTATCCATGCTCTACTGAATTCCATTCTACATGTATCCAGCTGCTGTGGCATTTTGAAATCATGGACCAAATCTCTGTCTCTCCAGCTTAGAACCCTTCAAAGTCTTCAAAAAAGAGAAAGCCCTCACTGTGTCTTACAGGAAGTAACATGATGTCCCCCTGGCTATGTCCACAGCTGTTGTACTACTAAGTTGCTTGTCCCCTGCCCTTTGGTCATCTGTCCTCCTTTTCACTTCTTCAAACTCACCAGGCATACTTTCACGTCTGAGACTCTGTACCACCTGCCTCCCTCCTGAAATGTCCTTTCTGCATCCTCCAATGGCTGACTTTCTCTTGTCATTCGGATCTCAATTTAAATGTCACCTCCTCAGAGAAATTTTTGCTGACCACCTAATCTAAAGCAGCTACTCAAACCAATCAAACATCATTAGTTCTTTACATTTTTCTTATTTATTTATCATCTACTATCTTCTTCCCAGTTAGAAGTAGACAAAATTTATCTATCCTATTATTTCAGAGGTTTTCAAGGTCAACTCCATGTTCAATGATTCCCTAGGAGGACTCACAGAAATCAGCATATAGTTACTTGTAACACATGATTTACTAGTGACAGTGAAAGGATACAAAGAAAAATCAGCAAAGGGAAAAGGCACACTGGGCGAAGTCTAGCAGAAAGAAAGAAGAAACTTCCAGGAGTCCTCTCCCAGTGGAATCCTCTCCAGGTGCTCAGTGCTTAGCCATTCAGCCGTGTCCAACTCTTTTTGACCCCATGAACTGTAGCCCTCCAGGCTCCTTTGTCCACAGGTTTTCTCCAGACAAGAGTACTGGAGTGGGCTGCCAAGCCCTCCTCCAGGGAATCTTCCCAACCCAGGGACTGAACCCAGGTCTCCCGCATTGCAGGTAGATTCTTTACCACCTGAGCCTCCAGGGAAGCACACTCAGTCCCTCCAGTAATGAGCTGTGACACCATGTGTGAAACACTGTCTACGAGGAAAGCTCATCAGAGATTCTGTGCCTGAAGTTTTTTCTGAGGCTGGTCATAAGCACCCTATGCTGAGCATGTACCAACATTTCAGAAGCCAGAAGAAAAGCACCTGTTCAGGATAAACCATACTGTAGTACAAACAATGCAGGCACAGTTAGTCATTGTTCTCAGTTAGGGAATGTGGCAACCCTCCTAAAATCTAAGTTTACCAATACCAGCCAAAGGCCAACCTTGCAAACAGGCTCTTCTAAGGACAGAAGTCTGAAATGTGTTATGTTAACTCTTTCCTGCACATTTATCAACCCCTATATCACCAATTATAACTTCCATTAACAGATTTTAAAAACAAGAATACGTTTTTTGTCTCTGAATTGAATATTTCTAAGAAATTCCCACTCATTAAACAAATATTTCCCTAACACTTGATACATGGTAGGCATTGGGAGCTCCAAAAATAATAAAACACCATCTGCCCCTTAGGAAGTCACACTCTAGAAGGTGACAGAAATTAATTTAAAAGACCATATTTATAAGAAAGCATTTTAAAAATTACTAGTAGTGGTGTGTACAAAATGCCATTAGAGCATGATGATGGAAAGACTAACACGACCTCAATATATAACAAAATCACTTTCAGGAAAAATTAAGAGAGAGAGGAAAGGGCCTACTTCAACTATAAGATTATCTGAAGGAGTAATATTTGAGCCGGAGCTGAGATCTAAATGATAAGGAAAATGCAGCTACCAGAAGTTTTGATCAAAGTACCTTTCAAACAAAGAATAACATACACAATAACACTAAGAAAGGTTGATTAGAGGGAAAGTTTTAAATACTTAGAATATTGTAAACATTCAATAAATGGTAGCTATTAGCATACCCTGTCCTCTTCATGCATTAAGAAACTGATGATTTTAGAGATTAGATACATGAAGCCCATACCTCTAGTACATTTGTATACCATTCATATCTGCTCTATTCATCTACCAAAAAATTAATTTTAGACAGAACTTAAAACTAGTGCAAGTAAAATGAAGCCAAAATTGATTAGCTATTCATTCATTCAAATATTTACTAAGTACTCACTACATGACCGAACTTAAGAAGATGAAACAGACATGCCTCCTAACTTTGAGGAATTTATGTTCTAGGAGAAAATAAGTACTTGGACACAGACACATGAGAGGAAAGCAGAATATGGGCTATAACAAAAACAGGAACAGAAAAGTCAGTGGTTGGAGTAGGGTAGTAAACATGCCTTAGATCAGAACACTTAAGCTAAAGCAATAGGCAAATGAAAAACTAAGCCTTACCCAATAAAGGGTGAGGTAGGGGGCAGCACAAATATGGAAAAAAATTAAGGGTTACATGATTAATAGACATACATTTTCCTAAGCTGTGTAAGCAATTTATCTCCTAAATCTTTTATACAAAAAATACCCTGAATAAAATAAATCATTTCCAAGAAGACACTTTTAACACAACTGTAAAATATCTCTTACACCAACCTTTGATTAAATCAGAAAATACAAAATTGGCATGACGTAAAAGGCCCTCCATTATTCAACCTCTGTATTCTCTCTGATATCATTTCCCACCCTTACAGATGAACAATGTATATTTTATAGCATACATAATGTGGTTTCCCATCACCTGAAGTTTTCCTTCTGCTTGGAAGGACTCCCTTATGGTAGTGTCCAAACATTTCCAGCTAAATAATAGCATTACTCAAGACTGAACTCAGAGGCATAATTTTCAAAATGTCTTCCCTGAATTTTCAGGCCAAGTCAAGTTTCTTTTAGTCAGCTCACATTATACCCTGTTCTCATCTTACTAAAGTTGGCCACTGATCCATAGGATCTGCATCCACAGATTCAAACAATCATGGACCATCTGCAAAGGTACCTGAGCATCTAATGATTTTGGTATCAACAGGGAATCCTGTAACCAATCCCTCCCAGACACCCAGGGATGACTGTACTGCATTTACTGCATTTTACTAAAATTATCTATTTATGGGTCTTTTTCTTCAACCAGACTATAAGCTCCTCAATGGTCACATCTTATTTTTGTGTCCACAGCAATGAGCAGAGCAGTGGGTACCCAGTAAAAGTTTATTAAACTTTTACAACTCTGATGAAAATTACCAATAACAAATCTGAGTTATAGATGGCTTTCTAACCATTGCAACTGATCCAGAAATCACACTTGAAAAACTTAAAAAAATAAATCATTAGCTTTCTTTAGAGGGAACATCCTGAATATCAATTACCTACATTTTTCAGCCTATAGTACAGACTCTTCAAAACAGAGATCGTCAACAAGTGCCAAATGTACCTGTGGTTTGCACTGTGAATGAGAGAAGATCCAGCTGCCCTGTATACTTTATAGGTGAATGAGCAAGAAAATGAAACTGCACTGCAGAAGTCAGAGAGTCTTCCATGTATTGCCACTTGGATTGAGGGCCACTGAATCTCAGAACAGGGGATTTTCCACGATCATTGGTTCTCAGTTCTTTCTACCTCTGTATCATTCACACATGTAGCCCATTCCCATGAATTCTTTTTTCAACACAGTGAATTCTCAACTTAGAACATATACTTCTAAAGTAACAAGATACTTCCATATATTGAGAATTACTGATCTACATATATTAATTGAATTTGAAAGCATCACATTGGAACTGACAAGTTAATTCTTTTATAAGTATATTTATGTGTATATTTATATTTATACTTATTTTATTTCTTTTTCTAAAAAAAAATGTGATAAAGGCCAACATACAAAATGTGACTCACGTGAAGGTCAGTCACTTCATTAAAGTCAAACTACAAAGTGCACCTCTGCCCTTAAAATCCAGTTGACAGTCATAGTGAAAGAAATGGAAATTTCTTGCATCATTCTATGATTAAGTCATATTATTCTACTTACGCAAAACAGCACACTATTTTCAAAAAAAGTAGTAAGAATGAAGCTCAAGGTTTCTTAAATTATGAAGTTTTAATCCCTTAACCATAACATGACATAAATACTCAACAGAAATCTTACTTTAGAAGTGATCATAGGTACAAAGCCTTCAAGAAGTATCCAAATTCTCTTAGAATTCAACTAACTCGTCTTTATCTCAGTGTCTGTACCTTTAATATCTTGTATTTATTTTACACATCTCTTTCCATCTCTAGACTGTAAGCTCCAGGAAGACAGGAACAGATCTTAAGCATTTGATATAGCACGTAATATATGCCTAGATTATAGCAGGCTCTAAATATAACTGAATATGAGAAGGATCAATAGGGCATTGGGAGTTGAGTGACTCAGATCTCTTATAATGCCTGGAGGAAAGCTGAGCTTTCTGAAAAAGTGAAAGTGCAAGTCACTCACCCATGTCTGACTCTTTGTGATCCCATGGACTATACAGTCCATGGAATTCTCCAGGCCAGAATACTGGAGTGGGTAGCCTTTCCCTTTTCCAGGGGATCTTCCCAACCTACAGATCAAAACCAGGTCTACTGCATTGCAGGGAAATTCTTTACCAACTGGAGCTTTCTGAAAACTTACTGCTAAAAATACCACACTGGGCTTCCCAGCTGGCACTAGTGGTCAAGAATCCACCTGCCAGTGCAGAAGACATAAGAGACGCGGGTTCAATCCCTAAGCAGGGAACATTCCCTGAAGAAGGACATGGCAACCTTCTCCAGTATTCCAACCTGGAGAACCCCATAGACAGAGAAGTCTGGTCCATAGGGTCCCAAAGAGTCAGATGCAACTGAAGCAACTTAGGATGCAAGAAGGATGAAAGAACAGAAACTGAAAAGGAAAGATAAGTAGGACAGAGCAAAGACTGAGAATGATAGGAGCAAGGGAGGGAAAACTAACACTACAGAGTCATAAAGGTATGAGACGAGAGATGATTAGGAAGACTATTAAGCAGGTTATAGCTGGGCAATTTTGAAGAGACAAAATCTAATACTCTTATTTCTCTGATGTAAAATTTGTTTGTAGTTTTTGTACAAAGAGAAAGGACGAATTAAAGCTCTAATTATCTAAAGCCAAACTTCTGTTTTATTATTTAAATATTACTCAAAAACTTTTAATGTGTTCAAATAGGTATCACTTAGAATTTTAATGAATAACTTGCCTATCTCTATTTACAGTGTAATGAAAACACTAATAGTACCGTATTATATAGACCTGCTGCTGACATACACTTTACAAATATTTACTCGAGTCCAAATATTCAAGTCAGGGTGAAATTTTTAACATTACGTTTTCATAAAGCTCAGTTTTCCTCCTGTCATTAAAAGAGATCTGAGTCACTCAACTCCCAATGCCATATTCAAAGCATTAGAACACCACACCCCCTAATGTAACAAAAGCCATAATTTCTCCAATTTAAAAATTATGTTCTTTCTTTTCAGATACTAACTGTTGCTAAAGAGAATGACATATGAATTAGTTCCATAAGCTTTCTGTAAATAGTTAATAAACTCTCAGTCTTGTTTCACTTAAAGGAGTTAACTGTTTACCAATGCAATTATAAAGTAATCAGGAGATTATATTCTGGTCCGGCCACTGTCAATCTCAAGGTCTCAGTTTCCAGAACCATAAATGAGATGGTTCAGTATAATTAAATTCAAATAACATTTATTGAGTACATTCTATCTACAAATAAACAATGCCTAAATTGTTGCAAGGTTCAAACACTGAAATCTGTTAATGATTTCAGGTTATCAAAATTGTCGTGATTGAAACAGACTATATAAAAATAAGCCAACAACCCAACAACCCTCCTCCTCGGAGCTGTTCCTCAGACACCCACTTTCTCAATCCCTGCCCTTGGGAGCCACAGATGCTCATAGTAATTTCTGGCTTCAACCCAAAACCCAGAATGAGGCTGATAAAGAATGTCAGTCTGCCATATTCAGCTCCCACCTGAAAATAAGGTAATGCCTGAGGAGGAAAAGGGAGATTCAAGCAAGGTGTTAGCCTGAAAAACAAATGAAAGGTTTTAGCATGAAAACTACTCACAAACTGTGACTTTGAATGAGCTGCTTAACCTCACTATGCTTCAATATATTTATACTTATTAAAAAATGATAAAATGCCACCTCATAGGACTGGTATGAAAATTAAATAGATAATTCCTTTACTTTCCATATATATGTTTCATTATTATTTAGTTCAGTTCAGTTCAGCTACTCAGTCGTGTCTGATTCTTTGTGATGGACTGCAGCACGCCAGGCATCCCTGCCCATCACCAACTCCCAGAGTTGACCCAAACTATGTCCATTGAGTCGGTGATGCCATCCAACCATCTCATCCTCTATCATCCCCCTTCTCATTCTGCCCTCAATCTTTCCCAGCATCAGGGTCTTTTCAAATGAGTAGCCAGCTCTTCGCATCAGCTGGCCGAAGTATTGGAGTTTCAGGTTCAACATCAGTCCCTCCAATGAACACCCAGTACTGATCTCTGTTAGGATGGACTGGTTGGATCTCCTTGCAGTCCAAAAACTCTCAAGAGTCTTCCACAACACCACAGGTCAAAGCATCAGTTCTTCAGCACTCAGCTTCCTTTATAGTCCAACTCTCACATCCATACAGGACCACTGGAAAAACCATAGCCTTGACTAAACGGAAGTTTGTTGACAAAGTAATGTCTCTGCTTTTTAATACGCTGTCTAGGCTGGTCATCACTTTCCTTCCAAGGAGCAAGCGTCTTTTAATTTCATGGCTGCAATCACCATCTGCAGTGATTTTGGAGCCCAGAAAAATAAAGTCAGCCACTGTTTCCACTGTTTCCCCATCTATTTGCCATGAAGTGTTGGGACTGGATGCCATGATCTTAGTTTTTCTGAATGTTGAGCTTTAAGTCAACTTTTTCACTTTCATCAAAAGGCTCATTAGTTCTTCTTCACTTTCTGCCATACGGGTGGTGTCATCTGCATATCTGATGTTATTGATATTTCTCCCGTCAATCTTGATTCCAGCTTGTGCTTCTTCCAGCCCAGCGTTTCTCATGATGTACTCTGCATAGAAGTTCAATAAGCAGGGTGACAATATACAGCCTTGACGGACTCCTTTTCCTATTTGGAACCAGTCTGTTGTTCCCTGTCCAGTTCTAACTGTTGCTTCCTGACCTGCATATAGGTTTCTCAAGAGGCTGGTCAGGTGGTCTGGTATTCCCATCTCTTGAAGAATTTTCCACAGTTTATTGTGATCCACACAGTGAAAGGCTTTGGCATAGTCAATAAAGCAGAAATAGATGTTTTTCTGGAACTCTCTTGCTTTTTCCATGATCCAGCAGATGTTGGCAATCTGATCTCTGGTTCCTCCGCCTTTTCTAAAACTAGCTTGAACATCTGGAAGTTCATGGTTCACATACTGCTGAAGCCTGGCTTGGAGAATTTTGAGCATTACTTTACTAGCATGTGAGATGAGTGCAACTGTGCGGTAGTTTGAACATTCTTTGGCATTGCCCTTCTTTGGGATTGGAACGAAAACTGACTTTTTCCAGTCCTGTGGCCACTGCTGAGTTTTCCAGATTTGCAGGCATATTCAGTGCAGCACTTTCACAGCATCATCTTTTAGGATTTGAAACAGCTCAGCTGGAATTCCATCACCTCCACTAGCTTTGTTTGTAGTGATGCTTCCTAAGGCCCACTTGACTTCCCATTCCAGGATGTCTGGCTCTAGGTGAGTGATCACATCATCATGATTATGTGGGTTGTGAAGATCTTTTTTGTACAGTTCTTCTGTGTATTCTTGCCACCTCGTCTTAATATCTTCTGCTTCTGTTAGGTCCATACCATTTCTGTCCTTTATTGAGCCCATCTTTACATGAAGTGTTCCCTTGGTATCTCTAACTTTCTTGAAGAGATCTCTAGTCTTTACCATTCTATTGTTTTCCTTTGTTTCTCTGCGTTGATCGCCCATTATTATTCAGTTCAGTTCAGTAGCTCAACTAGAAAATAGAATTAACTGCCTTGTGAATCGGTTATTCAACCTGTTTCCAGAGACCAGTCTACCTACCAAGTGTTAAGGACATTCTACAAAGATCTGTATAGTCAAAGTTATGGTTTTTCCAGTAGTTGTGTATGGATGTCAGAGTTGGATCATAAAGAAGGCTGAGCACCAAATAACTGATGCTTTCGAACTGTGGTGCTGGAGAAGACTCTTGAGAGTCCCTTGGACAGCAAGGAGTTCAAACTAGTCAATCCTAAAGGAAATCAACCCTGCTATTCACTGAAGGACTGATGCTGAAGCTGAAGCCTCAATACTTTGTTCACCTGATGAGAAGAGACAACTCATTGTAAAAGACCCTGATGCTGGAGAAAAAGACTGAGGGCAGGAGAAGGGGGTGGTAGCTCTTGCTTTACCTGCTGTGGTGGTAATAGACCATATCAAAATGTATTTGTGTTAGATGAAGACATCTTCATCGTGCTT
The DNA here is from genome assembly GCA_006410935.1 of Redunca redunca. NCBI lineage: Eukaryota > Metazoa > Chordata > Mammalia > Artiodactyla > Bovidae > Redunca > Redunca redunca. The sequence goes on along the minus strand of SJYQ01006741.1, from coordinate 416,988 downwards.
AAACTGATGGAAGAAATTTAAACTTTCTGGAGAATGATCTCTAGTGTAATCTGGAGACACATCAGTTTGTCAAAAGTATTAAGATATAAAGATGACATCACCTTAAGTGACCACTGTCCCAACAGAGTATAAACACTCAGTAAACATCTGGGAGGGACAGAATCCAAAAGGAAAGGAAAAATCCCTTCCCTTCAAATAGAATGGATTATTGTTTCTGGGTTCCTAGTGGTTTTGACCTGTATATCCATAGTTTGATGGGATCCCAAAACAATATACACCTCTTAACAGATAAAAATGCAAAAGAAGTGGGTGTGAAAGAAGCAATAGCTTTCTATGACTTTCCCTTGACACTACCACAATAGTAATGCTTACTTTTTTCCCCATTTCCCTTTAGACAAATATGCAGGCACATAAACCAAACAAGATTTTTAGAATTTGACTATAGGTATCAAGAAATACTAAATCTGACAGGAAAAGCAGTTTATATTAGATTTAACAATCACATAGGTGCTAACAAAATTCAAATTTATTAGCCTAACAAGCATATAAGACATGCTCAACTTCATTTATAATCAGGGAAATGTAAACAAAATGAGATGCCAGTAAGAACGGTAAATATTTTAAAACTGATAATATCTCCCGTTGGTGAAGGGAAGAGGTGAAGGGTGCTCAGATACACTACTGGAAAGGGAAAACATTTGCAGTCTTTCTAGAAAACAATTTAGCATTACCTATCAAAAACCAGATTGCGCTTCAGAGTATATATACAAAGAAGACTATTCTTTATAACAGCTGTAATAGCAAAAAATAAAAACGGTAATTGCTTTTAGAACCTTCAAAAGAGAAATGGAAAAGTAAGTTATGCTATACCCATACCACAAAATACTATGGAACTTTAAATAGTGAAAAACGGTTTAATGAAGTGTTCATAAGAGATTGTTTAATGAGAAAATAGAGTTGCCAAACATGATATACACAATGTTCCTTTTGGAAACGAATACATAAACTCCTTAAATGATTTCTCTTGAGAATTAGTATTGGTGGGCAAGAGGAGTCCATTTTACATTTATTTAAAATTTTTAAATATGAAAAAGAGAGAGAAAATTTCATGCATTTTTGTGTTTGTTTTTTAAGTAATACAAAGATGATTATCTTCCCAAATCATAAATCAATGATTAGCTTTACACAGAAAATTTTTCAGTCACACTGTTAATTTATTTAAATGTCTTAAAGATTTGATTAAGCAAATGATTATCTCAGTCAAAACCCATTTTAGTTGATTCATGTGCATGGTTAAATTGAAATGACAAACATATCAATAATATTTGCAAGGGAAAATAGAACATGCTATTATAAGTTTATCTCAAATTCACTTGGGGGTTTTTCTACTACATTTGATTCATCATTTGTCAACAACAGTAATTATTTTAAGAATTCTAGCCTGTTTCTAACCAATCTCCTCTCTTTATCACACTATCATTTAAAATGTTACTGGTATCATATTAAGCTGAAAACACCAGGAATAAATACTCTTATCTCCCTTAGTATGCTGGATCAAAACAACCTTTTCAAAATACATGCTTGCCTGAACCTCTTCGGAAAATATAGTTACACCAAAAATGTTACTAGAAAGATAAAGTCAGATTTCTACAAAAACTGTGCTGAATTTAGCCAGTTGCACTGACCTTTCAAGTACAAAGTTCATTTATCCACTCTATAAAGGTCAGCCCTACTATCAACAGTGACATTTATAGGAACAAATTAGGGCTTCCAATTTTTTAAAAAGTACCAGTATAAACTCTATTTAGTATATAATTGCTGTGCACATAAATACATGAGATTTATTTTATTAAAACAAAAAATCTTCAGGTCATGAGATAATTACATACCCTGAAAAAGAAAGAACAAGAAAGAAATTCTGTATTAATTTAAAATTTTAGATATCAAAGATTTTCCCTCAGTTCTCAATTATCTATGAATTAAATTAAGTATGAAAAGGAAGTCTTAATGAAGGCGGGAAATCCCATTTCAGTTAAACTTCTGCGATTTCAAAGAAAAACATCTTTCTATGTAACGTGAACTCTGAATAATATGATAAGAAACATGAGTAAGTGCTCAAATTTTCATCCAAACTTGATGCAGCACTAGCCTTGGTGCTATATCAAGCAATTTGCATAATAAGATTTTATAGAACTCAACCTCCCTCTTATTTTCTAATACTTTTTCTTCTCCATTCTCACCCTATTCTATAATATTTGTAGAAAGCACTGACAAGGAAATTGCAAAAGTAGCATTTAGACACTCTCTCTAAGCATTATAAATTAGTTTTAACATTCACCTTTCAAGAAGTTTGAGACATGAAAGCAGGCAATGAAGTAACACATTAGCTGGCACTCAGCAGAATTTACAGGGGGTTGGGAAAAATGAATTTATCACACTGAAGTTAAAAAATGGTAAAGGACAGTTGCATGCTCATCTGACTGACATGAAAACAGCACTAAATAAGGAAGAACTAAGGATAAGTTTCTATGTGAATACTAGTTAATTCAAAATTAATTTTCTAACTTGTGAAATAAATATTTTAAATAAGTTAGAGGCTTCTCTGATGGCTCAGATGGTAAAGAATCTGCCTGCAATGCAGGACACCCAGGTTTGATGTCTGGATTGGGAAGATCCCCTGGAAAAGGAAATGGCTACCTACTTCAGTATTCTTCCCTGGAGAATTCCATGGATGGAGGAGCCTGGCGGACCACAGTCCAAATAAGTTAGAAAGAAAGAAAAGTGACCATGATCACTTAATGCTTGACTGCATATTTTTACATTAAAAATGTTTCAGATAATATAAACAGTGTATCTACAAAGTACTAAATGAACCAAATTTGACACCAGCATAAAAACAGAACACCAAAAGGATAAAAAAGGGACACCAAGAAAACCAAACCTATAGAAGTTTAATAACTAAATCACAGCATTTTAAAATAAAACATTTATCTAATTAACACTTTTCTAAAAACACACAACACAAAAAGAAAAAAAATTAACAAAAAACATACCATACAAAAATCCACAACTCATATTTACTATATTCACAATCTTATATTTTCTATAAGGTTAAAAAAGTTTCATGCAATAGATTTATATACTTTTGAATAAAATGTCTAAGAGTCTGATTTTCTTATCAGAGATTCTGTACTGTATTAACCTTGAAGAACAATCCTCCCTGGATCAATATGAAAAGACTTTTATGATCTTAAGATGTATTTTTTTCTATTAGACTACCTATTTATAACAGTTTGAATTAAATATACATTTCCGCCATGCCAAAACAACCACAAGTACAACTGTACCTTGACTATTAACAAACTGTGTAGGCACACTTAAGTTACTAAGTGAGAGGATAGGTGCTTGCCATCACACCTATATGATGAAAACACTAACTCTAGCAGTATTGCTTTTCTTTTTTTCTTGCATTTTATATTTCCTCTCAAATATATTTTGTATTAAGAACGAAGTTAAATCATGAAATTTGTTTTGCTCTCCGTAAGGTTACTTCAAAATGCAAAAAGAAAAAAAATAATTTATTTTTTACATACTTTCTACTAAAAATACACTAAAACTTTACTATAATACACTGTACATAGCAAAGGTCCTATAACAACAGTTTATTTTGGAACACTAATAAAAAAGGCATTTATTATGTAATAAAATGTAACTAACAAAAAGGAACATCAACTATACTGTGGCCCCATTTTTGTACACAAAAGACATTACACTAATATCAAAACATTCCACAGAGTTTCAGAAATTGCACAAAGTATACTTAAAACTGTTCACAAATATGCTTTGACTGTTTGGATTGGCCAATTTTCCTGTAAAGGGCCAAATAGTATTTTTAACTATCACATGTTGTACTGTTTCCTTTTACTTTTGTCGTGGGGGGTGGGGGGAATGGAAGGGGGCACTGGGGCAAGTTGTAATTACAATCCTTTAAAAATATAAGAACTATTCTTTACCCAGAAGCCATATAAGAAAAAATAAGTTGTGGACCAGATTTGCCAGTAGGCTACCCTTCACCCTTTCAGAATAACTATTCATTCTTATTTGCTTCAAAATCTTAAAAATGAAAGAATCTTTTAAATGCAAATACTACATTTTCCAAAGGCATTAATTTCAGTAAAGAGTAAGGGTATACTTACAGTAATATAAAAGACTATATATTTTATAATTTAAATATAATAAAAATCATTCCCATACACATTGAACATGTTAGAATCAGATTTTGAACTGCCAGTTCCAAGAATCTTAACACATAAAACAAATTGAAACACTAGATTCCAGTGAAAATCCACAAGTTAAAGATAGAATAATAAACTTTCCAGGCACAATAACATTGCAGGAAGTTAATTAAAACATATTCTTTGTTAACTGAAAGGTCAATTACTGTTTAAAACTGCATAAAAGCTTTTTTTTGTGGGGAGGGAGTAAAAAGACACGCAGCTTAGACACATGACAATAAAGTTTACTTATACTGAATGGTACAGATTTTCACTCTTTGGAGGTATTTTAAAATATAAAGATTACTGTATGATTGAGGTGAAATAAGATTAGACCTTGACAGATCTTACTCATAAATCAAACACTGTAAGTCTGTATTTTAGATTTCTAAATGAAATACAAACCACAAGGGAGGAAATTAAATGCTTGAGTTCAGTTGATATGGAACCCAATCACACTCAGTCATCCCACAGTTAGATCTCAGTATTGTCTGAAACACCACCAGTTATTTGTAAAGGAAAAGGTCAGAAACCCAAACAATACTAATAATCTTATATGAGTATCGTACTCTTGATTATATTTAGGTAAATGCAATACACACTGTGATGTGTCATAGTATTACTTAATTCTTGCAATGATTCAAAATGTTTATTCCCACCTAAAACATAAGTAACCTTAAAGGAATTTCTGTCACTCTCAGAACCAAGCTTATTGCTAAAACATCTAAGTACACACACACACACACACACACACACACAAACTCATACAAAAGACGTGTTTTTCATCATAGGGGAATAGATAGCAAAAGCAGGAAGTCCAAGAGATACCTGGAGTACCAGGCAAGTTTGAACTTAGAGTACAAAGTGGAGCAGGGCAAAGGCTAACAGAGTTTTGCCAAGAGAATGCACTGGTCATAGCAAACACCCTCCTCCAACAACACAAAAGAAGACTCTATACATAGACATTACCAGATGGTCAATACCAAAATCAGATTGATTATTTTCTTTGCAGCCAAACATGGAGACGCTACATACAGTCAGCAAAAACAAGACTGGGAGCTGACTGTGGCTCAAGATCAACTCTTATTGCCAAATTCAGACTTAAATTGAAAAAAGTAGGAAAAACCACTAGACCATTCAGGTATGACCTAAATCAAATCCCGTACAATTATACAGTGGAAGTGACAAATAAATTCAAGGGATTAGATCTGATAGATGAGGTGACCAAGGAACTATGGGCAGAGAGGTTCGTGATCAAGACCATCCCCAAGAAAAAGAAATGGTCTTAGGAGGCCTTACAAAGAGCTGAGAAAAGAGGAGGAGCAAAAGGAAAGGGAGAAAAGGAAAGATTATAAGCATCTGAATTCAGGGTTCCAAAGAATAGCAAGGAGATAAGAAAGCCTTCCTCAGTGATCAATGCAAAGAAATAGAGAAAAATAATAGAATGGGAAAGACCAGAGATCTCTTCAAAAAAATTAGAGATACCAAGGGAACATTTCATGCAAAGATGGGCACAATAACAGACAGAAATTATATGAACCTAACAGAAGCAGAAGATATTACGACGAGGTGGCAAGAATACACAGAAGAACTATACAAAAAAAGACCTTCACGATAACCACGATGGTGTGATCATTCACCTAAAGCCAGACATCCTAGAATGTGAAGTCAAGCGGGCCTTAGGAAGCATCACTACAAGCAAAGCTAGTGGAGGTGATGGGATTCCAGCTGAGCTATTTCAAATCCTAAAAGATGATGCTATAAAAGTGCTACACTCAATAGGCCAGCAAATTTAGAAAACTCAGAAGTAGCCACAGAATTGGAAAAGGTCAGTTTTCATTGCAATCCCAAAGAAAGGCAATGCCAAAGAATGTTCAAACTACCACACAATTGCACTATGCACGCTAGTAAAGTAATGCTCAAAATTCTCCAAGCCAGGCTTCAACAGTACATGAACCATGAACTTTAAGTTTCAAGCTGGATTTAGAAAATGCAGATGAACCAGAGATCAAATTGCCAACATTCGTTGGATCACAGAAAAAGCAAGAGAGTTACAGAAAAACATCTACTTCTGCTTTATTGATTACGCCAAAGCCTTCGACTGTGTGGATCACAATAAACTGGAAAATTCTCAAAGAGATGGGAATACTAGACCACCTGATGTGTCAGGTGCCTCCTGAGAAATGTGTATGCAGGTCAAGAAACAACAGTTAGAACTGGACATGGAACAACAGACTGGTTCCAAACTGGGAAAGGAATACATGAAGGCTGTACAATGTCACCCTGCTTATCTAACATATGCAGAATACATCATGCTAAATGCTGGGCTGGATGAAGCACAAGCTGGAATCAAGATTACTGGGAGAAATATCAATAACCTCAGATACGCAGATGACACCACCCTTATGTCATAAAGTGAAGAGGAACTAAGGAGCCCCTTGACAAAAGTGAAAGAGGAGAGTGAAAAAGCTGGCTTAAAACTCAACATTCAAAAAACTAAGATCATGGCATCTGGTCCCATCACTTCATGGCAAATCAATGGGGAAACAATGGAAACAGTGACAGACTTTATTTTGTTGGTCTCCAAAATCACTGCAGATGGCAACTGCAGCCATGAAATTAAAAGATGCTTGCTCCCTGGAAAAAAGCTATGACTAACCTAGACAGTCTATTCAAAAGCAGAGACATCACTTGCCAGCAAAGATCCATCTAGTCAAAGCTACAGTTTTTCCAGTAGTCATGTAAGGATGTAAGAGTTGGACTATAAAGAAAGCTGAGCACTGAAGAATTGATTCTTCTGAACTGTGTGTTGGAGAAGACGCTTGAGAGACCCTTGGACTGCAAGGAGATCAAACCAGTAATCCTCAAGGAAATTAGTCCTGATCATTCATTGCAAGGACTGATACTGCAGTTGAAACTGCAATATTTTGGCCACCTGATGCAAAGAACGGACTCATTGGAAAAGACCCTGATGCTGGGAATATTGAAGGCAGGAGGAAAAGGGGATGACAGAGGATGAGATGGCTGGATGGCATCACCAACTCAATGGATATGAGTTTGAGAAAGCTCCAGGAGTCGGTGATGGACAGGGAAGCATGGTGTGCTGCAGTCTATGCGGTCACAGTCAGACACAACTGAGCGACAGAACTGAATGAAATGTCAGACAACCTTACCTGTCTCCTGAAAAACCTGAATGCAGGTCAAAAATCAACAGCTAGAATCAGACATGGAACAGTGGACAAGTTCCACATTGGAAAAGGAGTATGTCAAGGCTGAATATTGTCACCCTGCTTATTTAACTTATATGCAGAGTGCATCATTCGAAATGCCAGGCTGGTTGACTCACAAGTTGGAATCAAGATTTCTGGGAGAAATATCAACAACCTCAGATATGCAGATGATACTTCTGCATATTTAATATCTAATGATACCACTCAAAGACAGAAAGCAAAGAGAAACTAAAGATCCTCTTGATGAGAGTGAAAAAGCCAGCTTAAAATGCAACACTCAAAAAAAGAAGATCATGGCATCCAGTCCCATCACTTCATGGCAAATAGATGGGGACAGAGTGGAAACAGTGACAGATTTTATTTTCTTGGGCTCCAAAATCAGCAAATGGTGACTGCAGATGTGAAATTAAAAGACGCTTGTTCCTTGGAAGAAAACCTATGACAAACTAGACAGAGTATTAAAAAGCAGAGACATCACTTTGCCACCAAACATCTGTATAGTCAAAGCTATGGTTTTGCCAGTAGTCATGTAGGATGTGAGAGTTGGACCATAAATAAGTCTGAGTACCAAAGAATTAATGCTTTCAAACTGTGATGCTGGAGAAGACTCTTGAGAGTCCCTCGGACTGCAAGAAGATCAAACCAGTCAATTCTAAAGGAAATCAATCCTGAACATTCACTGAAAGGGCTGATTCTGAAGCTCTACTACTTCAGCTACCTCATGTAAAGAGCTGACTCACTGAAAAAGACCCTGATGTTGGGAAAGACTAAAGGCGGGAGGAGAAGCAGGCCACAGAGGATCAGAAGGTTGGATGGCACCATTGACTCACTGGACATGAGTCTGAACATCCTCCAGGAGATAGTGAAGCACAGAGAAGCCTAGCATGCTGCAGTCCATGGGGTTGCAGAGTTGGACACAACATGGCAACTGAAGAAAAACACAAATATTTCTTAAATTAATTAATGGGTGAAATTAATTAATATAAAAATATGCTCTCTTCCAGGGTGAACTAACTAGCACTGAGCCTTTGAATATGGCAATTAAAGACAGATATGATGCAGTCACATTTCCCTGCCAATTATTTCTCTAAAATTGGTCATTTTCTATTTACAGGACCAGCATCCTAGTTCAGGCTTTATGTCCTTGAATTAGACAAATATATCATAGACTCTTCACTATTCTTTTAACTGCATTTTACATAATATACTGCCAGCTTAATCTACCTAACTCAAACCTTCACTCATGCCATCACCAAGCTCAAAATCCTTCTAAGACTCTCCACTACTTTATACAAAGTCTATGCTGTTCAATGTTTCTAGTCACTTTCCCCAAGGAAGGCCTGCTCTCAATCTCTCTCTGAGCTCACACTCGCTGTCTCCTGGGCATACTGAAGATTCTGCTCATGTCTGTACTTTCTGCTTTCACATATGTCAGAATGCTATGCTTCTTCCTTTCTACTCTTCCAAATCCCAATAACTCTTTCAGACTTTCCCAGGTGTGGTCATTTGAAAATGAATTAAAACTAGTGTTTACTGGAGATCTACTGTGTGGAACTAACTGACAAACCCACTAAGATGAATAAGAATCTGAGCTTCTCACTGGAATTTACAGTCAAAAGGGCAAGAGAAGACACATGGAACTATAATTTAATATGGAATACCATAAATGACACTGAAGATGTGTAAATATAGTGGAATTCTGCAGTCAGGGAACAGGAGATCACTTCTGACTGGGGACAAATAGAGCAATCATGAGAAAAACATTTAAGTTGATAGCTGAACCCTGGTTTCAAAAGGCAGAGATGGTGAGGATGCCACATGTAATGGAAATTGCTCAATAAAAGACACTCGAGACCTACAGCAATCAATACTCTTACAATTCACTTGGAAATTCATCACATACTGTTTTGAAGTTATCTGGATCATTTTTTGTTTACCTAATACTGCATGTATGTATACCCTTAACAGGACCTCGTCTAACAGGAGAAGTAAGATACAAACTTGTAAAATAACAGAAGTAACAGTAATTATCTTGCATGGTTATGGTAGTAAGTGAGGTAATGTGTATGCAAAAGTGGTGGTTATCAATATATAACAGATGCTTGAAAAAGGATAGTTTCCTTCATTTCTGGTACATAACTCTTTGTAGCCAGTTCTATAATGACCACTAAGATTCCTGCCTCCTGGTATAAATACCCTATATAATCCCTACCCTTGAGTGTGAGTGGGACATATGAATAAGATGGATGTCACGGCTGTGACAACGTTGTGTTACATGGCAAAGCTGAAGAGATTCTGCAGATATAAAATCCCTAACCACTTTGGCTTTAAGTTAATCAAAGGGAGGCTATCCTAGAAGGACCTAACCTAATCAGGTAAACTCTTAAAAGAGAATTTGGAGGACCTCCCTGCCAGTCCAGTGGTTAGGACTCCATGCTTTTCACTGCTGAGGGCTCGGGTTCAATCCCTGGTCAGGGAAGTAAGATCCTACAAGCTGCACCATGTGGCCAAAAAAAAATTAAAACAAAACCAAGAACTATCATTAAAAAAAAAAATGGGGGGCCTGGGCCTTCTCCTGCTGGCCTTGAACCAAGCCCCTATGAGTACTATAACAACAATGAAATGAATTCTGCGAGCTCTGAAGAGAACCCCAAATTTCAGATAAGACCAAAGCCCCAGCCAAAACTCTTGACTGCAGCCTCAGGAAACCATGAACAGAGGACCCAGCTAATCCAGAGCCACACTTGTGATCCATGTGAGATAATAAAAGGGTGTTATTTTAAGACACTATATTTTTTAAATAACTTATTATGGAGCAATATAAAACTAACTAATACACTCTACTTTCTCTCAAATACCTTCCCTTATCAAATGCATTTTTTGATAACTTTCATTTATTTAAACAGATTCAAGAATCAGACAACAACATGATGAAGCCCTTTCTTCCCTCTCTCACATATACACAGAAGTGCATACACACATCAATTTTATAAACATAAAAAGTACCTGAGTAGAAAATAAATAGTATCTAGCATGCCAGTATTATTTTGTTGAAACATATTTTCTCATCTATAAAATGAATATAATAATAGTATTGACCTTACGGGGTTGATATGAGGAATAAACAAATTAATTTGTGTAGGCAATTTAAATTCTTGCTACTCAGAGTGTAGTATGACCAGGAGCAATGGCATCAGAGTTTTTTAAGTAAGACTGCATTTGAACAAGATCTCCAGGTAATACACACACACACTTAAAACCTGAGAAGCATTTCTTATAATCAGCACCTACCACAAACAAATGCAATATGATCACTGAAACTGAAAGTCACTCAGTCATGTCCGACTCTTTGTGACACCAATCCATGGAATTCTCCAGTACAGTCCCCAACTATACAGTCCATGGAATGCTCCAGGCCAGAATACTGGAGTGGGTAGCCTTTCCCTTCTCCAGGTGATCTTCCCAACCCAGGGATCAAACCCAGGTCTCCCACAATGCGGGCAGATTCTTTACCAGCTGAGTCATAAGGGAAGCCCAAGAATACTGGAGTGGGTAGCCTATCCCTTCTCCAGCAGATCTTCCCAATCCAGGAATTGAACCAGGGTCTCCTGCATTGCAAGTGGATTCTTTACCAACTGAGCTATCAGGTAAACCCTAGTATAATCATTGTATTAAAAAAAACTCATTTCTTTTCTATATTCTCCATTGTATTTTCATCAGAATATAAAGAAATCTCATTTGCAAACTGATTTCTACAGTAAAAGCTGCCTGTGATTATCTTTAATCAGACTATGAATTAAGAAATTAAAAGAAAATAAACTTCTAGTTGAGTTTGAGATGGTTTTGCTCTGCAACCAAAATGAATTAGAAGTCGTATTAGCTACCAGTCACTCAGATCAAAGGGAATATTTTTAGTCTAGAAAGCATTTAACCAATCTAAATACAAAACAAAAAATGTAGATTACCATAAAGTTTAGTTTACAAGCAAGTGTAAAGCTTGCCTCATATTACTGTGAATCTGGCCTTTTACAATTACTTGGGCATATGTCTTAAAGGAAACCACCCTGTATTTGCCATCTATTGTCTTCTTATAATTTACCATCCATGTTATAAGTAACTAAATACAAGTCTGAGGTCAACAAACAGAAAGTCAGCTTGAAAACCAAATGAAGCAGTATCAAGTGTACCTCAAGTTTCAAAAGCAGGAGCAATTCAGAACATGAAGGAGTATACAAAGGTGACAAGGTTGTTTAAAAATAATCCCTATGGCAATTGCATTGATGGACCTAACTTTCTGCAAAGATTCCTTGCATTCAAATTAATTCCCTTTAACACACTTCATTTTTTGAACAGTATTTGAAAAATATGCAAAGATACTTTAATTCATTTTACTTTAGATCTTTCCCAGGAAATTAAGAGCAATTTTTGTCCTTTAAAGTCTGCATCCCTTTTTAGTTAAATTACAGGCTAAGGTAAGACAATTTAGTGACTTGAACTTCCACTTTTGCTTTGACAGGCAAATTGCTGAAAATAATTAAATAAAAGAATACTCCAAATCCCCTCAGCAGGAAAACATTTCTATGCCACCTCCAGCTCTAACTTTTGATATCTGCGTTGACAGAAATGTCAATTATAGAACTAATAATAAAGTGTATTGAAAATGTATGAAATGTCTCATCTATAAAAGAAACTATTACTTCCTACTCTGTGATTCTGTAGCTTTTTTAATATGGGTGATGGCTAATAGATTTTCAAAAGACAAGCTGACATCTCAAACAGTGAAAACTTGTTAAGAATAGAAGTAAAAAATTTTAGGGAAAAATAGAATTCTGATGACTTGTTCTTATTCAAACCATATATAAGAATGAGAACTTTAAAGTTTTATTTATGTTTTCATATTTTCAAGTGCAATTTCAGAAATGTTACTTCCATTTTTCTAGTCTTTCTCAGTATGAAATCATCTTGAAGCAATGTAAAAGAAAACATATTAATTTATTCTGTAATTTTTGTGATAAATATATTTACTTTTATTTATTCCTTCATTTATTATTATTCATGCTATTTACTCAGAAGGCAAAAATCTCACTGAGAAGGTGATTCTTATCAAAGAGGAGGGAGAGACCCATTTGGCAATCCAGGAAACAAGGTGTCCTTCCAGGGGGAAAAGCAAGTGCGACAGCCCAGAGGCAGATTATAGTAGTGTCTGTGAAGGACACAGAAAGCGAAGAACTAAAGAGCCTCTTGATGAAAGTGAAAGAGGAGAGTGAAAAAGTTGGCTTAAAGCTCAGCATTCAGAAAACTAAGTCCATGGTATCCAGTCCCATCACTTCATGGAAAATAGATGGGAAAACAGTGGAAACAGTGCCTGAGTTTATTTTTCTGGGCTCCAAAATCACTGCAGATGGTGTTTGCAGCCATGAAATTAAAAGACGCTTACTCCTTGGAAGGAAAGTTATGTCCAACCTAGACAGCATATTCAAAAGGAGAGACCTTACTTTGTCAACACAGGTCCATCTAGTAAAGACTATGGATTTTCCGGTAGTCATGCATGGATGTGAGAGCTGGAATATAAAGAAAGCTGAGCACTGAAGAACTGATGCCTTTGAACTGTGGTGTTGGAGAAGACTCTTGAGAGTCCCTTGGACTGCAAGGAGATCCAACCAGTCCATCCTAACAGAGATCAGTCCTGGGTGTTCACTGGAAGGACTGATGTTGAAGTTGAAACTCCAATACTTTGGCCACCTGAGCTGACTCATTTGAAAAGACCCTGATGCTGGGAAAGATGAGAGTAGGAGGAGAAGGGGACGACAGACGATGAGATGGTTGGATGGCATCACCAACTCAGTGGACATAAGTTTGGGTAGGCTCCCAGAGTTGGTGGTGGACAGGGAGGCGGGGCGTGCTGCAGTTCACAGGGTCACAAAGATTCGGACACAACTGAGCAACTGAACTGAACTGTGTAGGAGAGCAAAGGACAAGGGTGGAATTTGTGGGGCAGAAAGTGACAGCGAATGAGGTCAGAAAGGTTAAAATCAGAAAGCAAAATCACACACGGCCTTGTAAACCATGGTAAAGAACTTTGGCAAGCAACATGAAAAGCCAATGGAGGACTTTTAGAAGAGAAGAAATGTAATCTGACAAATTTCAAAAGGGTGACTATGGCTGGTGGAGAACCACAGACAAAGGGGGAGTGAACAAGGGTGGAATGCAGGAGACCCGTTAGGAGGTACTGCAATAATCCAGTCCAAGAAATGATAGCATCAGAAAGAGGGTAGATGAGATCCAGAGCCCAGGAACTGCCGCTTGCTCATAGGGGAAGCCTGCAGGCAAGACAAGCCTTCAGCCATTTACTCCACCTGGAACATGTTCTCTTCGTAGAACAGAAAAAAGCAAAACCACTGTACACGTGCAAGGCCTCATGTCCAGCATATATCTGTGAATAGCTAGGACCCTCTCTAATCTACCTGAGTGTGTGTGCAGCCTTGCAATGTATACACAGCCTCCCAGACCACCAGTGATATGCAGAACTAATGAGGCCCAGTCATTCCTTAAATCTCCTTTGGAATGAGATTTCTTCTTTCCCAACCAGAATTACATCATTCTATATAAAACACTGGTCTTCACATCCTTTTGCCATTAAAAAAAAAATCGCTATTGTTTCCAATAATGTTCCAGAGATATGTGCTTTTTCTACATTTGCTCCAAATCGAGTAAATCCCTTCAGGGGTGAAAGCAAAGCTACCAGTTTTTACAGCTCGCCCCATCCTAGCAAAACCACCATGATAATAAGCCAGTGGTGGGAATGAGCAGAACGGGAGATGTCTCAAGTACTAAAACACCAGTCACAGTTCTCACCCACGGCTCAGTGGTTTTTCTTGAATAAATGCTTTCTCCAAATTTTTATATAATTTGATCACCTTCTCAAGTCCTTCACTGCCTGTTTTTTGACAATTATATTGACATTTATGATTGCTTTTTCATAAGCAGATTTGCCAAGCTTCTCACTCAAGCCATTCTTGCATTGAATACATTTTAAACATAATTTGCCTGAGCAACCTACTAAAAAATATCATAGAAAATATTTTTAAACATTGCTAAGTATGGAAACTGCCTGTATACTAAAATCACTATTTTCTTTTGACTGTTAACATGTCTTTGTTGAAGAGCTTACTCAGGTGGCCTTAAGTAGAAAAAGACTCTAAGCAGAGTAAACAGCATTTGTAAAGACACAGGAAGCCTGCTAGGAAACTGCACCCTTAAGTGTTGGGTGGATAACTATTTTTAGCTCTCCCTTCCCTACCACATATGAGCTCAAATCTCTTACACCCTAAAAATGCCCTTTTGTGGCCACATGTAACTCAATGTTTTAAAGTCCAGGCTCTTTCCTCTTCTTCTCCACTGACTTTCTTGAAAAAATAGTCTGAAAAACATTTAAAACATCCCTTTCTCACCTCTAGTCATTCCTCAGTCCAGTATAAGAAAGCTTCTTTTCCAACTTTATTAAAATGGCCCGCAGAGGTACCCAGTAGCCTCTCAGATTTAGCGAGTCCAATGAACAATCTTGTTCCTTATTATACTGAATCTCCTTGCTCCGTTTGTCAATACCGCAGCATCATTTTCTCCTTTTGAATCTCCACCCCTTGATCCATTACCACCTTGTTTTAGTTCTCCTCCTACTGTTCTGACCATTTCTTCTGCAGATCTTTTAGTTGGACTTTCTCTTCCTGCATCGACCCTTAAATGTTAGTGATCTCTCAAAACTCTGTTAATCCACCCCTCCCACATTTTCTCTCAAAGAAATTTCAGCCAGTTATCATTGTTTCACACTGATGACCCTCAAACCTTTATCTCCAGTTGTTAAAACTTCTCTCACAATATAAGACCATTTCTAATCACTGAAAAATAGCTGTACTTCAGTGTTCCACAGTGAGTTCAAATCCATCACTATCTCAAACTGAATGTATCATACCCCCAGCCCACACCCACTCTTCCCAGGTATTTCTATCTTGTTTGCTGGCATCAACATCATCTAGTCACCTAACCTAGAAACCTAGATTTAATCTATGATCCTTTTTCTTCCCTTCTCTTCTTTTTGCTGCCCATGACATCCAATTCAGCTATAAGCCTCGTTGGTTTTACCACAGGAATATTCTCACATCTCTTCTGCCCCTCGTTCCTTATATGCTGAGGCAGCCATTTTGACACACCTGCAACAAACAAACTTTGTCAAAAGGGCTGCATCAAAAAGGAAGCTGGAGCCCAAGTCAGCTCTCCTGCTAAGACTAGAAAATGATGGACTTCCAATACTTTGTACAGGACTTTCAGATCCTGGCAGTGAATGTCTCCAAACATTTTGCTGATTAATAACAAGTCAAAATTGGGATCATTTAGTTTGCCACTTACTTCTAAATGTATCAGTTGTCTAATTATGTTATTTTCCATAAGTAAATGGTTCTTCCCTTACATTGCACATCTGCACAACTTTCAAACCTTATGAGCCCTAAATTTTCACTGGATCAAAAAATACCTTTCCAAGACTTGAATGGCATGGAGTAATAATATGTCAGACAAAATGCATGGTAAGTCTATTAAATACCAACTATACTGTATACCACAAAGCAGATGAATACTATGGAAGTGATATTCCGTGACTCCAAGGCTAAGATATAAAAGGCATTGCAACTTCCACCTTAGTTCCCTGGACTGCTGTCTGGAGAAAGCTCACCATTGTACCACACGGACACCCAAGCAGCACTAGTGGGAGGCCTATGTGGAGAGAAAGTGAAGTATCTTGGCCAACTGCCAGCATCATTTTGGCAGCTATTATGAATCAGCCCCTTGGAAGGTTCCTCAAGCTTTCAGCCCCATCAATGTCATCTTCAAATAACTAAATCCCTCCAATAATATCTGACTCTCCATAACAAACGTGAAGCCACAACTGACCAGACAAGCCTAATTCATGACCCACAGAAACCATGAGATAATAAATGTTTTCTGAGTGAAAAAAAAAAAAAAAGAACTCTACTACCAACTACATGTAAAAATTTAAATGGTTCACAGACACATCATTAATGGGGGAAAGAAAACCTGACAGGGAGTTCCCTGGCAGCTCAGTAGTTAGGGCTCTGCCTTTCTGCTGCAGGCAGTCCAGGTTCAATCCCTAGAGAACTGAGGCCCCACAAGACACAGGGCACAGCAAGAAAAGAGGAAAGAGACGGACAAACTAGACTTCACAAAAAATTAGTCTTCCGTTTCTCAAAGACATTGTTCAGAAAGTGAAAAGCTAAACTATAGAGCGGGAGAAAGTATCTGTAAAACACATCCAACAAAGGACCTTTGGTTGTGTTAGGTCGCTTCAGTCGTGTCCAATTCTTGGCAACCCAATGGACTATACACAGCCGGCCAGGCTCTTCTGTCCATGAGGATTTTCCAGTCAAAAACACTGGAGTAGGCTGGCATTTCTTCCTCCAGGTAAAGGACCTTTACCAGTGTATTTAAAGAAAGCTTAAAAATCAACAAGAAGACAAATAACCCAATGTCAGAAAAGGCAACAGATTTGAATAGAGTCTTGACAAGAAGGATAAACAGATGGCAAAGATGATATAAAGAAACTTTCTTTTAATAAACCCTATCACTTTCACTTTCACTATCCTATAAGCAGATAATATAAAGGTTAAAAGTAAAGATCCATCATTTAGCTCTAGTTTCTATAAAAAGTACTCAGCACAGAGCCAAATGAAGTATGACTCTCATGAGGTTGGTTAGCAACTTTCAGCAGGATTCATGCAGTAAACAAAGCAGGTAACTGCTAGTGTTTCAAAAAAGTGAATGGGAAGTGATAAGGCAACAACAATAAACAAACCAAAACTGAACCATGTCAAATGAGGAGTAGGAATGACATTAACCACTGAAATTCTAAAAATGCTTAGGAGAATTTGAAACTTCTCATTAAACACTTCAAACGTGCAAGACAGCAAACTTAAGCTGTCAAATTTAAATAATTGTGTAAGTTGCACTTAGGAGTACACAACCAAGGAACCAAATGGACCAAATTCTCTTCTGCATCTAGTAGAATCTAGTCTAAAAGTAGCAGAGACTACAAAGAAACACCACTCCTCCCCCTACCACTTTGAGAGACGCGCGCACACACACACACACACACACATCTGTGAGAATACCAGTAAAGCAGCTATGTAAAGAGAAGAAACTGAGTAAGTTTCATTTCTTACCCTCCTCTGCTTCATCCTCCTGGGGTGACAATGGGCCCCCTCCACTAGTAGGAGTGACTGGATCCTCCTTCTCAGACTCTCGGTGTAGACTCACCACCTCATATATTGCATCCCCAGCATTGGTATGGCCTTTTCCCTCAGACTGAGAAAGATAAAAATGTGTTTAAACATTAGAAATTTGAAGGAAACACTGGAAGATGGTGTATTTCAATGGTCATTAAAAAGAGCTAAAATGAAGAAGAGCAGCAGGTCATGTTTGACCTACAGCATGTCTGAAGTTGAGAAAAAATTTTCAAGTGCAATGTTGACATTACATTCTAAATGTGTGGTTCTTTTAGTATTATTTTAACCAATACAATAAAACCTATTAACCATCTGAAAAAAAATCTTAATTTCTTTTATCAGAAAAACCTAAGACTCCACAGATTCCAGGGCAGACAGATAAGCAAGTGATGCTGGATTCTTAGGATTGACTACCTTGCTCTGAGATAAAGAGATACCAGCTATATCCATCAACTAATTCATGGAAGTAGGTAGTTTTCACCTTACAAATGGCGTACATTCTAAATGGCCTTTTTTTAGGGAGGAAAATTTCCAAGGCAATCATTAACCAACCAACTTAGCATGGCCTACAAAGTCCTAGATAAACTGAACCTTGCCTCTCTCATGACCTCATCTCATATTCAAAGACTGTTACAGTACTATTCTTCAGCCGCTCTGGCCTTATTTCAGTTCTGAGAACCTTTTCTTTTTCACCCACCCAAGGCCTTTGGGATATCTTTTTCTCTCTGACAATACAGCTTTTCCTCCTACTCTTTCCTAACTACCATCAATACTGGATCCTTACTTCTTAACGTTACTTCACTGGCTTTGTCAAGTCCACTATTTGCGACCCCATGCACTGCTACATGCCAGGCTTCCCTGTCCTTCGCTATCTCCCAAAGTTTGCTCAAACTCATGTCCATTGAGTTAGTGATGCCATCCAACAGTCTCATCCTCTGTCACCTCCTTCTCCTCCTGCCCTCAATGTTACTTCTACAAAGAATTAAATTCCTGTTTTCAGTTCTCATCATAACTTTTCCTTCTCCCTCAATGCATTTACTATAACTACACATTGTATTTTTATTATATTTGTTTAATGGCTATCTCATCCACAACAGAGGAAGTATCATATGGGCAGAGATCATGTTGACTTTCAATCAGAAACAATACGGTACCTGACACATAGTAAGTATTCAAAAATATCTGTGGAATCAATGATTAGACTAATGGTAAAACATGAATTTTAAAGTCAAATAGACCTGAGTCTGAATTCAAATTTCACTACAAGTTAAGAGTGTGGTCTTGGACAAAATACTTTGCTGAGGCACAGTACCTCTTATCAATAAAACCAAAATAAACCATCTCATATATTACAGAGATTAAATATAATAATACTTAGAACATAAAATTAGAGTGATTGAAACACATTTTTATTACTATTGTTATCTCAGTTTTTACACCATTTTACTATACTCTAAAGAACACAAAATAAGAATAGTATAGGCATATNGGATATAGAGAGCTATAATCATCTCAAATACCTACCTGTACTGTAATTCCTTTAAATTATAAAAACATAACTACTTTAATTATTCATTCAAGAATTTCTTCTGAACAATAAATCAAATTTCAGGCCCATTTTCAAGCCATTTAGCAAATAATAAAAGGTAAAAATGTCCACTGCATTAAACATGGAAAAAAAAGAAGACAGCCATGAAAAACTATGTGGTTAGGTTTAAATTGAACATTTTTTTTTGTAATTCTACTATATTCAGGAAACAAAGATCTCAATCCCTAAAGCAACAGCTAAAGTAATTATATAAAGAAATACAATAAAAGTAGGTAGACATGGAGTATATCTCTCTCCATGAATACATCAGGAATACACCTTCAGACACAGAAGTGCATGCAGAACACCAGCTGAGAGCGGACAGGAGTAGCTGAGCAGCGGAGAAGAAGATATAGAATCACGCAAAACTCGGGAGGATGGAGGAACTAGGAGGAAAAACAGGAGTGTTACAAGGACTGGATCTGCCCTTGGTGGGTGGGGGAAGTGAAGGAGGGGTCCGATCCCCACATCAAGGCAGTTGTCTGAGTCAGAGGAGAAACGTTTAAGGCTGACAGTGAAATAGCTGATCTGTGGCAGCCTAAATGGAATGAGAATCAGACAGTCCTTGCTGCAGCCATATATACCCCAGACAGGGATGCAGGTCCCCTAGAAGGGGCAGCAGCTGGGAGCTGGAGCTTAGGGATTGTGGAGCAATTGCAGGGCGAGGGCTCATCTTGACTGTGGAGAGATGGACCAAGGGGATGTGAGGGAGGAGACTGTGGTGGGAAATGCCTGTGGAGGAAAGCCAGGCAGCCATGGAAGCAAGGTCATACATACTGACTCCATAGGGCATGGAGTCATCACCATAGCCTCTCTCTCCCCATAGGCCAGCATCAGCAGCAGAACAATACAGAGCCTGGCCCATCAAGTGCCTGACGCACCAAACTACAGAGTAGGACCCCACCCAGGGTGTCCCTTTAAGTGACTGACACACCAATCTACAGGGTAGGACCCCAGCCAGGGGAGGACTCTCTATATGTCTGACACACTGAAAAACAGAAAAGGACCCCAGGCACAGGAGCCCTCTAAGTGCCTGAATGGGTGGAGCTACGGAGAAAGACTAGCCAAAGAGGCCTTATGATTGTCAGCTACCAGAGGCTCCAAAAAAACTCTGATAGGGCCAAAACTCCTGCAGCTGAGGCAGTCCGGGTCCCTGCACACTTGGCACCACCAGGGTCCCCATGACCCAAACAGCTGTACCACCTTCACACTCAACCCTCACTGGGGCACAGCTGCCGCAGGCAAAAAAAAAAAAAGTGTTGCATCTATGCATGCGGGGTGTCTTCTAGTGTGTCCGACTCTTTGCGACCCTGTAGACTGTGGCCTGCCAGGCTTCTCTGTCAGGGGGTTCTCCAGGCAAGAATACTGTAGTGTATTGGTCAATACTGATAGCCGTACCCTTCTAGAGAACTATATTTCCTGCTGCCCTAGCCATCAACTACCCTGATTCTGATCCTAAACAACGGAGCTGGAGAAATCAACCTTCTTGTTGTCAGATTACACTACAAATCTACACTCATCAAGACAGTATGGTACTGGCACAAAAACAGAAATATAGACCAATGGAACAAGATAGAAAGCCCAGAAATAAATCCAAGCACCTATGGGTATCTTATTTTTGACAAAGGAGGCAAGAATATACAATGGGGCAAGGACAGCCTCTTCAATAAATGGTGCTGGGAAAACTGGACAACTACAAAGAATGAAATTAGACCACTTCCTAACACCATACACAAAGATAAAAACTAGAAATGGATTAAAGACCTAAATGTGAGACAAGAAACTATAAAACTCTTAGAGGAAAACATAGGCAGAATACTCAGTGACATAAATCAAAGCAAGATCCTCTATGACCCACCTCCTAGAGTAATGGAAATAAAAACAAAAGTAAACAAGTAGGACCTGATTAAACTTAAAAGCGTATGCACAGCAAAGGAAATTATAAGCAAGGTGAAAAGACAACACTCAGAATAGAAGAAAATAATAGCAAATGAAACAATGACAGGGGATTAATTTTCAAAATATACAAGCAGTTCATACACCTCAATACCAGAAAACAAACAACCCAATCAAAAAGTGGGGAAAAGACGTAAACAGACATTTCTCTAAAGAAGAAATGTGACCTTTGTTAGCCATTTGCCAACAAACACATGAAAAGATGCTTAACATTGCTCATTATTAGAGAAATGCAAATCAAAACTACAATGAGGTATCACCTCACACCAGTCAGAATGGCCATCATCAAAAAGTGTACAAACAGTAAATGCTGGAGAGTGTGTGGAGAAAAGGGAATGCTTTTGCACTGTTGGTGGGAATGTAAACTGATATAGCCAATATGGAAGACTGTATAGAGATTCCTTAAAAAACTAGGACTAAAACCACCATATGACTCAGCAATCCCACTCCTTGGCATATACCCTGAGGAAATCAAAATTGAAAAAGGCACATATATCTCACTGTTCACTGCAACACTATTTACAATAGCTAGAACATGGAAGCAACCTAGATGTCCATCGACAGATGAATGGATAAAGAAGTAGTGGTACACATACAAAATGGAATATTACCCAGCCATAAAAAAGGAACTCGTCTGAGTCAGTTCTAATAGGTGGATGAACCTAGAGCCTATTATAGAGTGAAGTGAGTCAGAAAGAGAAAGAGAAAATCATATACTCACACACATATATATACAGAAACTAGAAAACTGGTATGAAAGAATTTATTTGCAGGGAGCAATGGAGAAACAGATATAGAAAACAGATTTATGGACATGGGGAGAGAGGAGGAGAGGGAGAGATGTAGGGAGAGAATAACATAGAAGCTTACAATACTATATATAAAATAGATAGCCAAGGGGAATTTTATATGTTTCAGGAAACTCAAACAGGGGCTCTGTATCAACCTAGAGGGGTGGGATGGGGAGGAAGATGGGAGGGAGGTTGAAAAGGGAGAGGATATATGTATACCTATAACTGATTTATGTTCAGCTTTGACAGAAAACAACAAAATTCTGTAAAGAAATTATCATTCAGTTAAAAAATAAATTAAAAGAAAAAGAAAATGCTAATCAAACATTCAAATAATCCGAAAGATGGCAGCAAAGGAGAAACAAAGAAATGTATAAAAAGAAACAAGCAGAGAATAAATAATAGAACGGTAAACTTGTATGTAAACATATCAATAGTTATGCTAAACATAAATTGCCTAAATGTAACAATTTAAAAACATAATTCTCAGGTTACGTTGAAAACAAGACACAATTATAATCTGTCTACCAAACAAGTCACTTTAAATACAGTGACATAGGAAAGTTGAAAGTATAATGAGGTTAGAACATATACCATGAAAACACCAATCAAAAGAAAGCAGAAGAGACTATATCAATAAAAACAAAATTGAATACCAAGTAAGAAAAAAAATAACTAAGCATAAAGAACACTGTTACGGCTAAGGCTAAATCGCTTCAGTTGTGTCCCACTCTGTGCGACCCCATAGATGACAGCCCAACAGGCTCCCCCGTCCCTCGTTTTCTCCAGGCAAGAACACTGGAGCGAGTTGCCATTTCCTTGTCCAATGCATGAAAGTGAAAAGTGAAAGTGAAATCGCTCAGTCATGTGCGACTCTTTGCGACCCCATGGACTGCAGCCTACCAGGCTCCTCCATCCATGGGATTTTTCCAGGCAAGAGTACTGAAGTGGGGTGCCACTGCCTTTTCCGATAAAGGACACTACACTATGTTAAAAAGATCTAGTCAACAAGAATTTCGGAAAATTAGTGGGATACATCTACGATTTAGAGATATATCTATTTCAAATGGGGCATCCAAAAATCAATTATCTAAACGTGCACCTTAAGAAATGAAAAGAAGTGCAAACTAAAGCAAACAGAAGTAAAATAATAATAATAAAGATAACAGCATAAACAAATAAAACAGAGGACAGAAAAAATTTTAAATCAACGAAATCAAAAGGTAGTTTCTTTACAAAGATCAATAAATTGATAAACCTCTAGCTAAATTCATAAAACAAAAAAGAAAGAAGATACAAATTATCAATACCAGGAACAAAGGCATGGGTATCACTATATACTTCATGAAATCAAATGGATAATAAATAAATACAGCAAAGAGTCCTATGCATATTAACTATACAATGTAGAAAAATGCACCAAATTTAAGCTGTACACCATAATAAATCACTGCAGATGGTGACTGCAGCAATGAAGTTAAAAGACGCTTACTCCTTGGAAGGAAAGTTATGACCAACCTACAAAGCATATTCAAAAGCAGAGACATTACTTTGCCAACAAAGGTCCATCTAGTCAAGGCTACGGTTTTTCCAGTGGTCATGTATGGATGTGAGAGTTGGACTGTGAAGAAAGCTGAGCGCCGAAGAATTGATGCTTTTGAACTGTGGTGGTGGAGAAGACTCTTGAGACTTCCTTGGAGTGCAAGGGGATCCAACCAGTCCATTCTAAAGGAGATCCGTTCTGGGTGTTCTTTGGAAGGAATAATGCTAAAGCTGAAATTCCTGTACTTTGGCCACCTCATGCGAAGAGTTGACTCATTAGAAAACACTCTCATGCTGGGAGGGATTGGGGGCAGGAGGAGAAAGGGACGACAGAGGATGAGATGGCTGGATGGCATCACCAACTCGATGGACGTGAGTTTGAGTGAACTCCGGGAGTTGGTGATGGACAGGGATGCCTGGTGTGCTGCAGTTCATGGAGTCGAAAAGGATTGGACACGACTGAGCGACTGAACTGAACTGAACTGATATACTGCAAAATAGCTACCACAATAACATCCTTCACATGACATAGTTAGTCTTGGTAATTTACTAACAGAGTGTATTCATTCAGTAGAAGTATAGTTGATTTATATGTTTCACATATACAGTAAAGTGATTCAGTTTTATGCATATATGAGTGCATATACATGTATACATGTGATATATATATGTATACATATTCTTTTTCAGATTCTTTTCCATTATAGGTTATTACAAAATACTGAATATAGTTCCCTGTGCTATACAGTGAACTGAAGTGAAAGTCACTCAGTTGTGGCTGACTCTTTGCAACCCCATGGACTATACAGTCTATGGAATTCTCCAGGCCAGAATACTGGAGTGGGTAGCCTTTCCCTTCTCCAGGGGATCTTCCCAACCCCAGGATCAAAGCCAGGTCTCTTGCATTGTAGTGGGATTCTTTACCAGCTGAGCCACAAGGGAAGCCTGTGCTATACAGTAGTTCTTTGCTTTTTATCTAATTTATATGTAGTACCTTCAGCTAATCACAAATTCCCAACTGATCCCTCCCCTAAACTGATCATATCTTCAGTTCAGTTCAGTTCAGTCGCTCAGTAGTGTCCGAGTCTTTGATACCCCATGAACTGCAGCACGCCAGGCCACCCTGTCCATCACCAACTCTCAGAGTTCACTCAAACTCACGTCCATCGAGTCAGTGATGCCATCCAGCCATCTCATCCTCTGTCATCCCCTTCTCCTCCTGCCCCCAATCCCTCCCAGCATCAGGGTCTTTTCCAATGAGTCAGCTCTTCACATCAGGTGGCCAGAGTACTGGAGTTTCAGCTTCAGCATCATTCCTTCCAAAGAATACCCAGGACCAATCTCTTTAGAATGGACTGGTTGGATCTCCTTGCAGTCCATGGGACTCTCAAGAGTCTTCTCCAACACCACAGTTCAGAAGCATCAATTCTATGGTGCTCAGCTTTCTTCACAGTCCAACTCTCACATCCATACATGACTACTGGAAAAACCATAGCCTTGACTAGGCGGACCTTTGTTGGCAAAGTAATGTCTCTGCTTCTTAATATGCTATCTAGGTTGGTCACAACTTTCCTTCCAAGGAGTAAGCATCTTTTAATTTCATGGCAGCAATCACAATCTACAGTGATTTTGGAGCCCTCAAAATTAAAGTCTGACACTGTTTCCACTGTTTCCCCATCTATTTCCCGTGAAGTGATGAGACCAGATGCCATGATCTTAGTTTTCTGAATATTGAGCTTTAAGCCAACTTTTTCACTCTCCACTTTCACTTTCGTCAAGAGGCTCTTTAGTTTCTCTTCAATTTGTGCCATACGGGTGGTGTCATCTATCTGAGGTTATTGATATTTCTCCCAGCAACCTTGATTCCAGCTTGTGCTTCCTCCAGCCCAGCATTTCTCATGATGTACTCTGCATATAAGTTAAATAAGCAGGGTGACAATATACAGCCTCGACACACTCTTTTTCCTATTTGGAACCAGTCTGTTGTTCCATGTCCAGTTCTAACTGTTGCTTCCTGACCTGCATATAGGTTCCTCAAGAGGCTGGTCAGGTGGTCTGGTGTTCCCATCTCTTTCAGAATTTTCCACAGTTTATTGTGATCCACACAGTCAAAGGCTTTGGCATAAAATAAAGCAGAAATAGATGTTTTTCTGGAACTCTTTTGCTTTTTCCATGATCCAGCAGATGTTGCCAATTTGATCTCTGGTTCCTCTGCCTTTTCTAAAACCAGCTTGAACATCTGGAAGTTCACTGTTCACGTATTGCTGAAGTCTGGCTTGGAGAATTTTGAGCATTACTTTACTAGCGTGTGAGATGAGTGCAATTGTGCGGTAGTTTGAGCATTCTTTTGCTTTGCCTTTCTTTGGGATTGGAATGAACACTGACCTTTTCCAGTCCTGTGGCCACTGCTGAGTTTTCCAAATTTGTTGGCATACTGAGGGCAGCACTTTCACAGCATCATCTTTCAGGATTTGAAATAGCTCAACTGGAATTCTATCACCTCCACTAGCTTTGTGCGTAGTGATGTGTTCTAAGGCCCACTTGACTTCACATTCCAGGATGTCTGGCTCTAGGTGAGTGATCACACCATCATGATTATCTGGGTTGTGAAGATCTTTTTTGTACAGTTCTTCTGTGTATTCCTGCCACCTCTTCTTAAAGTATCTTCTACTTCTGTTAGGTGCATACCGTTTCTGGTATGGGTTACTCCTCTCGGCTGTGGGGCGGCAGCCAAGAGGAGTAACCCCACGTCCAAGGAGCGGTGACTGCGCGGGTGCAGGAGGGCCGAGAGGAGCTACTCCACGTTCAAGGTCAGGAGGGGCGGTGGTGAGGAGATACCCCTCGTCCAAAGTAAGGAGCAGTGGCTGCGCTTTGCTGGAGCAGCTGTGAAGAGATACCCCACACGTCCAAGCTAAGAGAAACCCAAGTAAGACAGTAAGTGTTGCAAGAGGGCATCAGAAGGCAGACACACTAACACCATACTCACAGAAAACTAGTCAATCTAATCACACAGACCACAGCCTAGTCTAACTCAATGAAACTAAGCCATGCCATGTGGGGCCACCCAAGACAGGAGGGTCATGGTGGAGAGGTCTGACAGAATGTGGTCCACCAGAGAAGGGAATGACAAACCATTTCAGTACTCTTGCCTTCAGAACCCCATGAACAGTATGAATAGGCAAAATGATAGGATACCGAAAGAGGAACTCCCCAGGTCAGTAGGTGCCCAATATGCTACTGGAGATCAGTGATGAAATAACTCCAGAAAGAATGAAGGGACAGAGCCAAAGCAAAAACAATACCCAGCTGTGGATGTGACTGGTGACAGAAGCAAGGTCCGATGCTGTAAAGAACAATATTGCATAGGAACCTGGAATGTCAGGTCTATGAATCAAAGCAAATTGGAAGTGGTCAAAGAGGAGATGCCAAGAGTGAACATCGACATTCTAGGAATCAGCGAACTAACATGGACTGGAATGGGTGAATTTAACTCAGATGACCATTATATCTACTACTGCAGACAGGAATCCTTTAAAAGAAATGGAGCAGCCATCACAGTTAACAAAAGAACCTGAAATGCAGTACTTGGATGCAATCTCAAAAACCACAGAATGATCTCTGTTCGTTTCCAAGGCAAACCATTCAATATCACAGTAATCCAAGTCTATGCCCCAACCAGTAACGCTGAAGAAGCTGAAGTTGAACGGTTTTATGAAGACCTACAAGACCTTCTAGAACTAACACCAAAGAATGATGTCATTTTCATTATAGGGGCCTGGAATGCAAAAGTAGGAAGTCAAGAAACACCTGGAGGCAAATTTGGCCTTGGAATACGGAAGGAAGCAGGGCAAAGACTAATAGAGTTTTGCCAAGAGAAGCCACTGGTCATAGCAAACACCCTCTTCCAACAACACAAGACTCTACACATGAACATCACCAGATGGTCAACACCGAAATCAGACTGATTATATTCTTTGTGGCCAAAGATGGAGATGCTCTATACAGTCAGCAAAAACAAGACCGGGAGCTGACTGTGGCTCAGATCATGAACTCCTTATTGCCAAATTCAGACTTAAATTGAAGAAAGTAGGGGAAACCACTAGACCATTCAGGTATGACCTAAATCAAATTCCTTATGATTATACAGTGGAAGTGAGAAATAGATTTAAGGGACTAGATCTGATAGATAGAGTGCCTGATGAACTATGGAATGAGGTTCGTGACATTGTACAGGAGACAGGGATCAAGACCATCCCCATGGAAAAGAAATGCAGAAAAGCAAAATGGTTATCTAGGGAGGCCTTACAAATAGCTGTGAAAAGAAGAGAAGTGAAAAGCAAAGGAGAAAAGGAAAGATATAAGCATCTGAATGCAGAGTTCCAAAGAATAGCAAGAAGAGATAAGAAAGCCTTCCTCAGCGATCAATGCAAAGAAATAGAGGAAAACAACAGAATGGGAAAGACTAGAGATCTCTTCAAGAAAATTAGAGATACCAAGGGAACATTTCATGCTGGATCATACTTTAAATAGGTTTAAATCAATATGCATCTTCAAAAGGGAAACTTCCTCTTATGCTTTTTAACTGATAAAAAAAAGGCTTTGCCTCCAAGTGAAAAGAATGTTAAGGCACCTGAAAGCAAAGGAGAGATTTGGGAGGAGGGCAAAAAGTAGTTATTTTAACATTAAACCTGTTTTTAGCCCAGAACCCAAAACAAGCCTAAAGGAGGCCTGAGCTAGGAAAAGATTTAAGAAAGTGCAGCTACTTCCACCTCCAGCCTGGATCATGCTCTCCTAGAGAATAAAGAAGAGATGGCTCCTTTCCTTTTAATAAGGGTCAAGCCACAGGAGCTTCTGAGAGCTATGATGAACTCTTGTCATGCCCTAAAATCTATCCTTTTCTTCAGGCAAGCCTCCACTACAAACACAAAACAGAATGGTGGCCTCTGGAGAATAGCTTATGAAGAGAGAAGCTTTTTCTCTCTCCTTAACAGTGATCTCCAGTCTCATCTCTTGGACATTATGACTCTGCTTCTCATTTCTCTATAACTTCCCCTTGTAGGCCAGCAAAATTTACCACCCCAAAATGTCTCTTTGGAATTTAGATTATTTCGAGTTGGAAGCAATCAAGGCCCAAAAGACTCAGGAAAAAGCTTTGACCTTCCCCCTCACTGCCTAAATTTAGATAGCAGGCCTGTTCCTGGAACAGAGCTAAAACAACCTGCAAAGGATATGGGCTAGGTGTGATGGGAAAACTCAGTAGGACCTAGAGATCAGAGTCCCCTCTGTCCCATTGTCACTGCATAGGCCAGCAAACATCTGTTTACCAAACATTTGCTTTCCCAGCTCCATACCTTTTTTTCTAAAAACACTCTGCCCAACATGCTCTTTTGTCTTCAACTGAAGATGGTATTTAAGTTGAGGGATTTGGCTATTTTGGTGAATTACTCAGTTTTCCTGGGTCTCTCCAATGTATGTGCTGTGCTAAGTTGCTTAGTCATGTCCAACTCTTTGTAACCCTATAGACTGTAGCCCACCAGGCTCCTCTGTCCATGAGATTCTCCAAGCAAGAATACTGAGGTGGGCTGAAATGCCCTCCTCTAGAGGATCTTTACAGTGCAGGGATCAAACCCACATCTTTTATGTCTCCTGCATTGGCAGGCAAGTTCTTTACCACTAACACCACCTGGGAAGCCCTGATGTACATGTACTATTAAACTTTTTATTTTCTTCCTTTAATCTATCTCATGTCACTTTAATTCTTATTAAGAATTACCATCTAGTTAAAAATATGGTTTTTCCAGTAGTCAAGTATGGATATGAGAGTTGGACTATAAAGAAAACTAAGCATGGAAGAATTGATGCTTTTGAACTATGATATTGGAAAAGACTCTTGAGAGTCCCTTAGACTGCAAGGAGCTCAAACCAGTCAATCCTAAAGGAAATCAGACCAGAATATTCATTGAAAAGACTGATGCTGAAGCTGAAGCTCCAGTACTTTGGCCACCTGATTCAAAGAGCTGACTCACTGGAAAAGATCCTGATGCTGGGAAAGACTGAAGGCAGGAGGAGAAGAGGGCAACAGAGTGTGAGAATGTTGGATGGCATCACCCACTCGATGGACATGAGTGTGAGCAAACTTCAGGAGATGGCAAAGGACAGGGAAGACTGGAGTGGCTTCAGAACTGGGGTCTCAGAGTCGGACATGACTGAGGGACTGAACAACAACAAAGCAGAATCACAGGAGATGGTTCTTGGACGTGAGTCCGTCTTCTCCCCAGTTGCCAGTCCGCTTATTAAAGCAATCTTTCTTTTCCCAACAATGAGTACTGGCTATTGAGAGGCAACCAGCTAAACATGAGTTCAGTAACAAAGTAAGGATTACTATTTTGAGCTAAGGGCAATCAAAACTGAGCAGATTCTTGAAAGCTCTTCTATCTCTCCCTCAATTGCCTGACTTTACATAAGAAAGGGAGAAAGCTACTAAGAGAGATATCCTTTTACCTAAGAAACTTATCTGCATAACAGGACTACTTGTTAGTTTTTTTTAATTCCCAAAATATCTCCTCCCACTTCCTGTGAATGACCATCCTCCTCTGTGCATTCTCAGATCCCTCCCCTTTCCCTGGCTCAGGACTGAATATAAGCTTCAATTACCAGCTGCCTTTTGAGTCTTCATATCTTTCTGGGGCTCCCACAAGCACATAATTAAATTTTCCTCCTATTAATCTGTCTTATATTTATTTACGCATTAGGCCAGCCAAAGAATGTAAAAGGGAAGAAGAGAAATTTTGTCCACCCTTAAAATATTCCTTCTCTGCTGTGATCACAGAAGGTGACTCACATAGATAGTCAAAGGGGCTTCTTTTAACCACCACTTTCTTTCATTCTACTTCTATGGTCCCTCCCTTTTCTAAACCCCACAGAATTCTGTACATTATTTTTATCTAGTTTTTATCACAACCCTCCAAGTAAAATGGCAATTTTTATATATTTCCTTATTAATAGGAGGTGACACAAAGTTCCTTTGGATATAAGGTTGTTATTTGAAATATCTTATTCTCACTGTGCCACTAGAATACATATTATAAATTAACTTTGAATTAACTTGACTACAACAGCCATGGAATTATTTGTACTAAAAACCATTTATATTCACTAATCCAAATGTCACAGAATTTTAGAAAAAAATTCAGAATACTACTAACCCACA
>SJYQ01006741.1:370210-385942 GCA_006410935.1 Redunca redunca | reverse complement strand
AAATGTAAATTTCACTATGTCATTTAAGGCCAGATGCTCCAAAAACTAAACGTAACTTAATTTGTTATTATTATTAGAGTTTAAAAATCTCCATAATAATCAGCAATCCATTTTTTTCCAGAAAATTTGTTCATCATAATAAACAGATGTGCTTACAGAAATCTCAATTTAAATTATTTAAACCTTATTAATTCTACAACATATGTTTTGTATTTCAAGAAATGTCAAGCTATATTAAAATATGTTGTACTGGCCTCAAAATGTTCTACATTTCCTGAATCAACCTAATGTAAATAACATTTCTTAAGATTACCTTTAAAATGAATATAAATATTTCTTTCTTCATAACACTGTTTTTTCTCTATAATTGCCTGATTGCTCTTTATAGTTTATCATAAATCTACAAATGAAGCAAGGATTTAAGAACTACCCCCTACATGTTTTCAGTGCTGCTGACTCAGCTGACCCCTTGAGAACTGAGGTCTGTTTTACAATAATTTCACCTTATCAGCTTTTTTTCTTGAAACTATCTTATTTATAAATATTCCTAACTTATGAAATAAAAGATTACTGAATTCACTGAAGTGCTGTTTTTTCCAAGCTCCTATCTCCATATGCTTCCACACTTTTATCACTAATATAACTTTACCATTATCAATTTTTACTAAATTTTGATACCAGCGCAAAGTAGAAAATATTTTTATGAAGGACAACACAGCTAAGAATGTTGCACACCATGACTGGCAACAAAATCAATTATCTCAGTCCACAGAAAATAATTTCATTTCAACATTTCAAACAACTATTATTTTCAGACCAATGCCATAGTCTTAAGTGCAAGAATATTATCTATACCTTAAGAAAGTATATTTGACTATGAAATAAGCAAAATTTCCTTATTTAAGTATCAATTAGGTTGCTAGTTCACCATCATACCCTTGTCACATTATTCTCAAGTGAGAAGCCTTTTGTTTTTATTAAATTTTCAACACACTAAAAGAATATACATCTTTAGATAAGAGGATCATTTATTCCTCACTAATAGCCCACTTGATAACATGGCCTTGGTAATGTGTGATTTCTTAAACTCCACACAAATGAAAGACAAGGGAGAGGTGTTAGTACTTAATGAAAAGAACCCAAGTCACGGTGCTTACCATTTTGCTTTGCTTCACAACTGACTTATTACTTTTTAAATGCATTGCAAAAGAGTACACATATAGTGAAGGAGTTTCTCCTCTCTGGTTTACAATTTCAAAACTTAAAATACTAATTTTTCATACCTGAAAACACTAATTTTTCAGACCTTAAAAACACTAATTTTTAAGACCTTGATAATGGGAAAGACTGAAGGCAAGAGGAGAAGGAGACAACAAGAGGATGAGATGGTCGGATGGCATGACCAAATGAAAGGACTGGACTTTGAGCAAACTCCAGGAAATAGTGAAGGACAGGGAAATCTGACGTGCTGCAGTTCATGGGGTCACAAAGAGTCAGACATGACTTAGTGACTGAACAACAACAACAAATTTTCAGAATAAATCTTTTTAACTCAACTAATAATTCAAGTTTTCGACGAAGGCCTATAATAAACAATCTATTCTCATTTCAGTACCCAGAATGAAAACCTGCTTTATTCAATTTTACTTTCTTTGAAGTAGTCTCATAGTAAGATACACTCTATAGCACAATGCAAACCAAACTTGAAAGTAAATGGTAACAGCTGAATGTCTTATAGTTCTTTAGGCAAAATAGGACCAGCAGAACATAAAATTATTCAATGATTTTAACAAGTATAAAACAAAAGAAAAACAGTACTACAAAGGTTATATTCTGATAACCTTCTTATGAAAGAATCCCGCCAAAATACACTTTATGGATGATGGAATGCACAGCATTTCTTTTTAGTAATAAGAAAAAAAAGAAAAAATAATTCATCAAATTACTTCTTAAGCAATTTATTAATGTAGCAGTAGAAAATGCTGGACTGGAAGAAACACAAGCTGGAATCAAGGCTGCCGGGAGAAATATCAATAACCTCAGATATGCAGATGACACCACACTTATGGCAGAAAGTGAAGAGGAACTAAAAAGCCTCTTGATGAAAGTGAAAGTGGAGAGTGAAAAAGTTGGCCTAAAGCCTCAACATTGAGAAAACTAAGATCATGGCATCCAGTCCCATCACTTCACGGGAAATAGATGGGGAAACAGTGTCAGACTTTATTTTTGGGGGCTCCAAAATCACTGCAGATGGTGACTGCAGCCATGAAATTAAAAGACGCTTACTCCTTGGAAGAAAAGTTATGACCAACCTAGATAGCATATTCAAAAGCAGAGACATTACTTTGCCGACTAAGGTCCATCTAGTCAAGGCTATGGTTTTTCCTGTGGTCATGTATGGATGTGAGAGTTGGACTGTGAAGAAGGCTGAGTGCTGAAGAATTGAAGCTTTTGAACTGCGGTGTTGGAGAAGACTCTTGAGAGTCCTTTGGACTGCAAGGAGATCCAACCAATCCATTCTGAAGGAGATCAGCCCTGGGATTTCTTTGGAAGGAATGATGCTAAAGCTGAAGCTCCAGTACTTTGGCCACCTCATGCGAAGAGTTGACTCATTGGAAAAGACTCTGATGCTGGGAGGGATTGGGGGCAGGAGGAGAAGGGGACGACCGAGGATGAGATGGCTGGGTGGCATCACTGACTCAATGGACGTGGGTCTGAGTGAACTCTGGGAGTTGGTGATGGACAGGGAGGCCTGGCGTGCTGTGATTCATGGGGTCGCAAAGAGTCGGACACGACTGAGCAACTGAACTGAACTGAACTGAGGTGATATCACCATAGTTTAAAGACATGAGTATCTTCAATTTATTATGAATTCTATTTTGGGGTATTTCAAAACTGTCATTTAAGGGAATTCCCTCGCGGCCCAGTGGTTGGGACCCCAACACTCTCACTGTTGAGGGCTTGGGTTCAATCCCTGATTGGGGAACTAAATCCCACAGGCTGACTGGTGCAGCAAAAGAAACCCACAAAAACAAAAGCAAACCAAAAAGAAAAAAAACTGTCATTAGAAAATCACTCTGAAATGACACAGTAATAAGCAGATAATATTTTAAGCATTAGAACCTTCCAAAATTCTCATTTTGCTTCCAGCTGTTTTAGAAGTCCTCCCATAAATTAATAATTATTTTTTTAAAAAAGAAAATACCAAGTGATGTATAATTTCTATTTTAATGAGATATAACTGATATATAACATTGTGTAATCTGTATAATGTCTTGACTTGATATATTTATATACTGCACTACAATTACCACTATAGCATTAGCCAACACCTCACATCGGTATCATTTCTTTCCTGTGGTGACAATAATTATGATCTAATCCCTTAACAACTTTTAAAACTTATAGTACAGTACAGCCAAGCCTTAGTATCTATGTAAAGACTGGATTCAGGACCTCACTGTGGACACTGAAGTCTACAGATGCTCACGTACCTCAAATAAAATGATAGAGTACAGTTGGCCCTGAGTACCTGCAAGTTCTGCATCCACAGATTCAACCAACCAGGAACTGGACCATAGACTAATCCAAACACCAACTAAACATTGGTTGAATCCACCTTTGAGGAACCCATGGAAAAGGGGCCCACTAAATTGTTGACTACAATCACTAAGTTCTGTATTAGACCTCCAGAATATTTTTTTATCTACTAATTTACAGTTCCTACATGATTTCTTAACTGTAGCATTTCAGCAGAAAGAAATGAGTTCACTTTTACAGCATGTGCTGCCATTCCTCTAAATGTTGGCAACAAAAGGTTTCTGGCACTTGCATCCATATTTTGGTAAGGTACTCACTCAGCAAAATCACTAGCAAAGGGATAGACTTACAAATCCAGAAAAAACAGAAAAAAAGACTGAATTTTCTGGAAAAAAAAAAAATTTTTTTTGTTTTTTTAAGATCAAATTGCCAACATGCACTAGATCATTGAAAAAGCAAGAGTTCCAGAAAAACATCTATTTCTGCTTTATTCACTATATCAAAGCCTTTGACTGTGTGGATCACAATAAACTGTGGAAAATTCTGAAAGAGATGCAAATACCAGACCACCTGACCTGCCTCTTGAGAAACCTGTATGCAGGTCAGGAAGCAACAGTTAGAACTGGACATGGAACAACACACTGGTTCCAAATAGGAAAAGGAGTATGTCAAGGCTGTACATTGTCATCCTGCTTATTTAACTTATATGCAGAGTAATCATGAGCAATGCTGGGCTGGAGAAAGCACAAGCTGGAATCAAGATTTCCGGAAGAAATATCAATAACTTCAGATATGCAGATGGCACCACCCTTATGGAAGAAAGTGAAGAAGAACTAAAGAGCCTCTTTATGAAAGTGAAAAATGAGAGTGAAAACGTTGGCTTAAAACTCAACATTCAGAAAACTAACATCATGGCATCCGGTCCGATCACATCATGGCAAATAGATGGGGAAACAGTGGAAACAGTGGCTGACTTTATTTTTCTGGGCTCCAAAAACACTGCAGATGGTGATTGCAGCCATGAAATGAAAAGACACTTGCTCCTTGGAAGGAAAGTTATGACCAACCTACATAGCATATTGAAAAGCAGAGACATTACTTTGCCAAAAAAAGGTCTGTCTAGTCAAAGCTATGGTTTTTCCAGTAGTCACGTATGGATGTGAGAGTTGGACTATAAAGAAAGCTGAGCGCCAAAGAATTGATGCTTTTGAACTGTGGTGTTGGAGAAGACTCTTGAGAGTCCCTTGGACTGCAAGGAGATCCAACCAGTCAATCCTAAAGATCAGTCCTGGGTGTACACTGGAAGGACTGATGTTGAAGCTGAAACTCCAATACTTTGGCCACCTGATGTGAAGAGCTGACTCATTGGAAAAGACCCTGATGCAGGGAAAGATTGAGGGTAGGAGAAGTGGACGACAGAGGATGAGATGGTTGCATGGCATCACTGGGAGCTGGTGATGGACAGGGAAGCCTGGCGTGCTGCGGTCCATGGGGTCACAAAGAGTCAGACAGGTGGACTGAACTGAACTGAATTTTCTAAAAATTTTAACTTTGTATTTAAAGTAAAGTAAAATGTATCATAATACTTTGGATTTGTACCCATCCTCTCTGTGTCCCCAGTTAAGGGGGTGAATTATGAAAACATCTTGTCTCCCACTCACTCCTTAATCAACTGCAGTCTGACTTCTGCCCCAGTATTCCTCTCAAGTTTTCAGGTTTTATAGTCTAAGGTCTTTATCTTTTATCTACCAGTCATATCCCAATCTAACCTCCCTGCAGTACCTAATGCTGCAGGCCTTCTCTCCTGCTGGAAACCATCTTCCCCCTTGCTTTTCCTGGCCTCACACTCTTGTGATTTTACCCCAAGATCTCTGCTTATCCTTCTACATTCACTTTGCTTAATCCTTTTCCTATACCAATCTTTTAAATGTCTCCTTTTTCAACACTTGGTCTCGGGGTACTGTCACCTACTCCTATTCACAATTCTCAAGCATTAACCACTTTTAAAATCTTTATTTCCCAAGTGTAGAATACAAATATCTGACTGCTTACTAAACCTAAACGTCCCTTTGAAATGTGAAATTCAGCATGTCTAAACCTCCGCTAGCTTTCCTCTTGAGCCTGGAAACACTTCTCCTTGAAAGTCTATTTCAATCAAAACGATCAACCACTACCCAGTCATATGGAAGTAATTCTAGGTTTTGCTTTCCCTCAACCTGGCATCAAATCAAACACCAGATCTTGATTCTTACTTCCCTAAAGTTTCTCAAATTCATCTTTTCCACTACCCCACTGCAGAATACCGGGCCAGATGAATCACAAGCTGGAATCAAGATTGCCAGGAGAAATATCAGTACCTCAAATATGCAGATGATATCACCTGAATGGCAGAAAGCAAAGAAGAACTAAAGAGCCTCTTGATGAAGGTGAAAGACAAAAGTGAAAAAGCTGGCTTAAAACTCAACATTCAAAAAACTAAGATTGTGGCATCCAGTCCCATCATTTCATGGCAAAGAGATGGGGGGAAATGGAAACAATGGCAGATTTTATTTTCCTAGGCTCCAAAATCACTGTGGACAGTGACTGCAGCCATGAAAAAGATGCTTGCTCCTTGGAAGAAAAGTGACAACAAACCTAGACAGCATATTAAAAAACAGAGACATCACTTTGCTGACAAAGGTCTATATAGCCAAAGCTATGGTTTTTCCAGTAGTCATACTGGATGTGAGAGACGGACCATAAGGAAGGTTGAGCACCAAAGAACTAATGCTTTTGAACTGTGGTGCTAGAGAAGACTCTTCAAGAGTCCCTTGGGCAACAAGGAGCTCAAACTAGTCAATCCTAAAGGAAATCAACCCTGAATATTCACTGGAAGGACTGATGCTGAAGCTCTACTACTTTAGTCTCCTACGCGAAGAGCCAACTCACTGGAAAAGACCCTGATGCTGGGAAAGACTGAGGGCAGGAGGAGAAGGGGGCAACAGAGGACAGATTGAATGGCATCACCGACTCAACGGACATGAACCTGGGCAAACTCCAGGAGATAGTGAGGGACAGGAAGGCCTGGTGTGCTGCAGTCCACGGGGTCACAAAAAGGCAGACATGACTTAGTGACCGAACAATTATCCCCACTGCCATCGCCTTTCTTCAAGCATTCATCATTTCGTATCTTGGCCACAACA
Source organism: Redunca redunca (assembly GCA_006410935.1). Lineage (NCBI taxonomy): Eukaryota > Metazoa > Chordata > Mammalia > Artiodactyla > Bovidae > Redunca > Redunca redunca. The sequence goes on along the minus strand of SJYQ01006741.1, from coordinate 379,220 downwards.
GCCTTCCTACTTCATATTCATTGCCTCCAGTGTCAATATCCTTTTCACTGCTTTCAGACTGAACTTTGCCAATTATAAACGTATTGTTATTCAGAGCTTAAAATTCTCCCAACCTGAGGATAAAGTACTAAACACAGCAATGACCTACCTATTCAGAATAATTACCCACCATGCCCACTGATGCTTCAGCAATATAGCAATATCTAAAGATCTTCAACATATCATGTTGCATCACAGCTGTATGAACTGACTCAACTACTGTCTCTGACTAAAATGTCTTTCTCTGTCTTACCACAATTCAAAATCCTGACCTTTCTACAAGAGTTAGTTATTCATTTACTGGTTAATTTATTCATTCATTTATTTTAGGCTTAAGATACAAAAGAGTCTGTCCAAAGAGAATACAGGCTAGATAGAAGACAAGATGTATTAATTAATAACAATAATAGCTAACACTTATTGCGCATGTAACAGGTGATAAGCACTGTCCTAATGAGCCTCACATGAATTCGTATTTAATCACCATGAGAGCTATGATATTGTATATAATAAGAAATACATATTTTGGTTTTCATCCTGGCTCCTGAAACAGCGCCATAGCAATAAAGATGAAAGAAACAACTTTTATTACAATATTTGATTTTTATCCATTTTCTGAAATAGTTCCAGGGAATCCCCTGGTGGTCCAGTGGTTAAGACTCCATGCTTCCACTGCAGAGGGCATGGAGTTGATCCCTGGTCAGAAAACTAAGATCCCACACACTGCAAGGTGCCACCAAAAGGAAAAAAAAAAAATCCTGAACCATGAAATAGTTCCAGAGCAATAAAGGTAAAATGAGCGTTTTTTTGTTATTTCTAGTGAGCTTCTTTCAACTACAGCTGAATTTATGTTCATGAGGTGACTTCTAGAAAGCCCCTAAGGACATGCGGGCTGGGAACAGCACAGGTGGATGCCAGGGGAATCTATCACATTGATTTGAGCGTTGGAACTTTCAGCCCTGCTCCACCAGCCTGCATGGAGGGGAAACAGACTGGTGCTTGAGTTAATGGCTAACAGTGAACGATTTACTCAACTGTGCCTACAGAATGAAGCACCCAAAAAACCCCTAACTTAGCTGTTCAGAGAACTTCTGGGTTGGTAAACACGTGGAGGTACTGAGAGGGTAGCAAGACTGTATATCCCCAATACCTTGCACTATGCATCTCTGCTAGCAGGCTGTTCCAGAGTTGTATCGTTTTCTAATACCCTGGTAATCTATTGAGCAAACTGTTTTCCTGAGTTCTGAGTCATTCTACCAAATCATCAAACCTGAGGGGGAGGTTGTGGGAACCTCCAAATTACAGCTGGTTGGTCAGAAACACAGGTGACAACCTGAACCTGCAGTTGGTATCTGAAGTAAAGAGGAGGGGAACAGCTTTGTGGGACTGAGCCCTTAAACTGTGAGGTCCACGCTAACTCCAGGTAGTGTCATCACTGAACTGAAGGCCATCCAACTGGGGTCAAGTTGGAGAATTAACTGGTTTAGGAAAAACACCCACCCGTCTAGTATCAGGAATGAAGTGGTGGGAACAGTAGTAAAGAAAACAAGAGTTTTCTTTACACAAATCTGAGGTGGTATAACAAAAATCCCCACTTCGGAGATGAGGAGTATCTTGCCTAAGGCTAGTATCTAGGAAATGGGGGGAAGCTGGGATTCAATCCTAGGAACCTGACTCCAATCCAAGTTGACAAGTATGATGAGTGAGTGTCACTTCTGCACCGTGCATACACTTCTACTGGTGCATGAATCACCTAGTAGGATAATCTTTTCACCATTACATTCTTCACTCTCTAAAGACAAGAGAACATGCATTATTCATTCACATATCCCCAACACTATCATGCTAAAGGTACTCAATAAAAATTTAATAAACAAAGCACTGAAAATCATTTCTAAAATGAATAGTGGTATCTCAGCAAACTAATTTTACTTATTATGATACAGGCCTTTGACCCTGTTAGTAACACTTCATATCAAGCATGAATGCCCTCTTGATTTCTGGATCTTGACCCCTACTAAAACCTAGCTGAAGGAGAGCATCTTATTAAACTCATTAACAATGAGGTCAATAAGACTGGTAAAGGTTACTAAGGTCTATTTCCTGGTAACAGGGAGCAAAGCTTTAAGACAGTGGAATAAGCATCCAACAGTAAAATATGGGATGTTCATTAGCAATAAAAAGGCTTTTAGAGCAAGAGATCTTTTTGGCAAACCATTTACAAGTGACTGACTCCATGTAAGCAGAGTGCTCTTCTCAGATCAGCATTACACAAAAAAGAAGTTTCAGCAGCTAAGAGCCCATTTTCTTAGAAAAGGAATCAGTCGCTGCACTTCCAAGGTTTCCAATGTTACAAATCCTTACATTTTCTTGTAACGTCTTCATATACTATATACCTAATCTAATCAGTGATGTCAACAAAGATGATACAAAGAAAGACAAGTGAAATACAACAAAAATGATCAGTGCTCATATGGAAAATTTTTCAGGAAAAAAAATACTAGTTTTAGTGTTACAGCTAGTATATTTTCCATTTCTCATAAACAGTTCAGAAGGACAAGTTTTAGGGCAAACTGCTTAGGCTTAATTTCTGATCTATCACCTAATAACAACCCTCCTGTGCCTAACAGTTTATCTAAAAAATGGGGTTAATAAAGCTACTTACACCTCAACAGTGGCAGGCTACAGTCCATGGGGTCGCAAAGGGTCAGACACAACTGAGCAACTAACAACATCACACTACATCTCAACAGAGTTGTACGGAGGAGGTACGCCATGTAGGACACTCTCTTTAAATGATGGTTGCTATCATTACTATTGCTCATAGTAACAGTCAGGGGAGTTGCTATTGTTCTTTCCAACAAGAATGGAGAGATCTCCTTGAATATACAGAATACGGAGTAGAAAACACAGAAAAACCTCATCATAGAACTTAACACAGTTGACATTTATAGAATACTCCACCTAACAACTGCAGAATACATGTTCCTTACAAGTACTCTTGGAACATTCACCAAAATAGGCCATGTCTTGGGTGAGTAAGTCTCAACAACTTAAAAAGATTCAAATCTCAGAGTATGTTCTCTGTTCAAAATGAAATTAAAAATCAGATTAAGAAAGATATCTAAAATTTTGCATATATCTGGAAATTAACGTATTTCTGAAGAACTCATGTGTCACAAAAGAAATAACATGGGAAATCAGAATATACATTTCAAATTTATGAGCACACAAAAGATCAAGTTTTTATGGGTACAGCTAAAGCAGAAGTTAGAAGGAAATTATAATCTTAAAAATTAAAAGATTTTAGGGAAAAAAGATATTAGTAAAAAAATGTTTTTAAAAATCTTCACATGAAGAAACTAGACAAACAAGTTAAATCCAAAGAACAAAAAAATGAAATAAAAAAGAAAACAAAAGGAATCAACAGAAGAAATAACAGAAAAACAATAGAGAAATGAATGTGCCCCAAATTTGGTTCTATGGGGAAGAATGAAAACCAATAAAATAATATACTTCAAGCTAGGCTGATAAAAAAAAACTCAAGGGAGAATATATAAATTACCAGTATCAGAAATAAAAGCAGATCATAGAGATTCTAAAGACATTAAAAATAAACTGAAGATTCCTTGAAAGACAAAGATCACCAAAAAATGACTCAAGAGGAAATAAAAATAATAATAAACAGAGTAACATAGCATCTACTAAAGAAATTAAATTATACCACTGGTCAGAATCTGCAACTCAGGAGACCTGGGTTCGATTCCTGGGTCAGGAAGATCCCCTGGAGAAGGGCATGGCAACCCACTCCAGTATTCTTGCCTGGAGAATTTCAGGGACAGAGGAGGCTGGTGGGCTACACTCCATGGAGTCCCAACTTTCTTTCATTTTTCAAAGTTAGAAGAGCTTCCCAAGTAATGCAGTGGTAAAGAATCTGCCACCCAATGTAAGACACATGGATTTGATCCCTGGGTTGGGAAGATGCCCTGGAGTAGGAAATGGCAACACATTCCAGTATTTTTGTCTGTGAAATGCCACAGAGAAGCCTGGCGGGCTACAGTCTATGTGGTCAAAAAATTAAGACACAATTGAGCAACTGAGTACAAAGTTAGAAACCATCTTCTTATTTTACATTAATTTAAATCAGTTTCACATTTAATGGAGCTGAGTACTACAAGTGAGTCTAATTTAATCTTTTTAATTCATATGAAATGACATCAAATAGGTTTTTTTTTGCCTCAAATAGTATTTTTCTAATTACAAGAAATCTTATGGTACTTATCAGTCACTCAATATCAGCAATTTTTAAAAATATAAAAATAACACTTAATAATAAAAATCCACTCATATATTCTTTACATTTATGTAAATATATAAATTCCAGTACTTTTGCAAGATAAACAACAGTACTGGAATTTATATATTTACACAATTAGATGTATGTGTATAGCATATGAAGCCTAACTGAGCAATGATAAGTTTTTGTAATATGAAAATGGTTACGTGGTTTCTGTATTTGTTCACTGCACTGATGCTTGCTTTTACATTACTTTTTGCATATTACAGTACATGAAGCAAAAAGCATTTTTAAATTTCGGAGAGAAGGAGCACTAAACGGGATATGAGAAATTCCTATTACTCAAACAGAACATTTCATTCTGATTTCATACAATGGATACTATTAGAATTCAAATTATTTTCCACAGCAACGTTCTTCCTTCATTTACAAAAAGGGTGTTTTACATACTAACACTGCTTAAGAACTTAAGAATGTCACAGAAACCCTAATTTTGTTCATCTAATATTAAAATAATTGTATGCTGCTGCTGCTAAGTCGCTTCAGTCATGTCTGACTGTGCAACCCCATTGACGGCCCACCAGGGTCCCCTGTCCCTGGGATTCTCCAGGCAAGAACACTGGAGTGGGTTGCCATTTCCTTCTCCGAAAATAACTGTGTAACCTTACTGATAAGTCAAACAACACATTCATATAATATTATATAGGTAAAAAGAACTATAACAACCAGTTATTACTTGGAAACTTTTTTACTATTACTTTCTAAAGATATATTTCTGTGCTCTTTCTTTTTGGTTTTATATGCCTTTGACTGTGTGGATCACAATAAACTGTGGAAAATTCTTCAAGAGATGGGAATACCAGACCACTTGACCTGCCTCTTGAGAAACCTGTATGCAGGTGAGGAAGCAACAGTTAGAACTGGACATGGAACAACAGACTGGTTCCAGATAGGAAAAGGAGTACGTCAAGGCTGTATACTGTCACCCTGCTTTTATGCAGAGTACATCATGAGAAACGCTGGGCTGGAAGAAGCACAGGCTGGAATCAAGATTGCCGGAAGAAATATCAATAACTTCAGATATGCAGATGGCACCACCCTTATGGCAGAACGTGAAGAAGAACCAAAGAGCCTCTTGATGAAAGTGAAATAGAGTGAAAAAGTTGGCTTAAAGCTCAACAATCAGAAAACTAACATCATGGCATCTGGCCTGATCACTTCATGGCAAATAGATGGGCAAACAGTGGAAACAGTGGCTGACTTTATTTTTCTGGGTTCCAAAATCACTGCAGATGGTGACTGCAGCCATGAAAAGAAAAGATGGTTACTCCTTGGAAGGAAAGTTATGACCAACCTAGACAGCATATTAGAAAGCAGAGACATTACTTTGCCAACAAAGGTCCATCTAGACAAGGCTATGGTTTTTCCAGTGGTCATGTAGGGATGTGAGAGTTGGACTGTAAAGAATGCTGAGCACCGAAGAATTGATGCTTTTGAACCATGGTGTTGCGAGAAGATTCTTGAGAGTCCCTTGGACTGCAAGGAGATTCAACCAGTCCATCCTAAAGGAGATCAGTCCTGGGTGTTCACTGGAAAGACAGATGTTGAAGCTGAAACTCCAATACTTTGGCCACCTGATGCGAAGAGCTGACTCATTGGAAAAGACTCTGATGCTGGGAAAGATTGAGGGCAGGAGGAGAAGGGGACAAGAGAGGATGAGATGGTTGCATGGCATCATCGACTCAATGGACAGGGGTTTGGGTGAACTCCAGAAGTTGGTGATAGACAAGGAGGCCTGGCGTGCTGAGGTTCATGGGGTTGCAAAGAGTTGGACACGACTGACCAACTGAACTGAACTGAACTGAATCATATATATATAAAAGAAAAGTTTTTGATTTAGATTTAATATTTCTATTAAGTATGTTGATACTTTACAGGTACCATTACAGGTTTCTAAAACAAATTTCTATATAATTTTACTAGCTGTTTTTTTCAACTGACTTTAATCTTACATATTCACTGGAAGGACTGATGCTGAAGCTGAAGCTCCAATATTTTAGCCACCTGATGCAAAGAACTGACTCACTGGAAAAGACCCTGATGCTAGGAAAGATTGAAGGCAGCAGGAGAAGGGGACAATAGAGTATGAGATGATTGGATGGCAGCACCAGCTGGATGGACATGAATTTGAGAAAGCTCCAGGAGTTGGTGATGGACAGGAAGGCCTGGTGTACTGCAGTCCACGGGGTCACAAGGAGTTGGACACGACAGAGCGACTGAACTGAATCTTACATACGCATTTTACAATTACTCTATTGTTAACTCTAAATATCATTTGATAATCTGAAGAATTTTATTGCTTTTTATTTAAGGAATTACATTGGCATTAAAGAAAAATAGTAGAAAACAATATATGAAAAGAACAAAAAGATCCTACCTGTTTTAACCTCATGAAGAAAGTCTCCGTGAAAGTTTTTCTGCTGAAATACCAAAATCGCTCATTTGCAGGGTACACACGTACTACTGTCTCCAGGAGAAAGCGGACTGGCTCCACCACCTCTGTGACGACCATATCCACTGCCACGGTCATGTATACTCGTTTATCTGCAGTAGAAATGTTTTGTGTTTTATGCTAATTTTATTACTGCTTGATTGAGAAAACAAAGTTAAAGAACTTAGGTTCTTTATACTCTTGTTACCCTCTATATTTAAGTGCTTTACTGACACATGGATTGACAAAGTAATCAAGTTTCCCAAGTACATTTCTCAATTCTGCTAATCCCATCTTAATGAAAAGACTAAATCTTCTCTGACAATTTTAATTTTTCCGTCCCAAAATCAGGCCCTGAATATAAAAAATAAAAATTTCGAATGGCTTTTACACTGAAACTATCTATCAGGTTCCCCCCACCCCACAAAACAAACAAACAAAAAACACTAGAAATAGAAAATCACAAAAAATTTCCCTCTCATTCAATAAAAAAAAGATACTAGAAATTATCAGGTTTGATGAGTTGCATGGAAAGGAATATCAAATCAGAAGAGACACTCAACCTTCACTTCATTCAATTTGCTTGCAAAATTTTTATTAAAATGATTCTCTCAATGTTGTATGCTTTAAGGGAAGTCTCTGGGGATTTGTTAGTACCCACAATGTCCATAATATATATTAACCCTCAGGAAAATCACTGACCAAAGCTCTAATGAAATAACTCTGTGTAATTTTCATATATATATATATACACACACACATATATATACACTCTCTGCATATATAACATATAAAATATTCTCTCTGTATATACTCCATGCATACACACAGTATATTTATACATACTATAAATATATTACAAATATATATATACTTGGAGAAGGAAATGGCAACCCACTCCAGTGTTCTTGCCTGGAGAATCCCAGGGACAGGGGAGCCTGGTGGACTGCCGTCTACGGGGTTGCACAGAGTCGGACACGACTGAAGCGACTTAGCAGCAGCAGCAGCAGCAGCATACATATACTATTTATAATATATATACACTACAAATACATGTAATTTTCAAATATATACTCTATATATAGTGAAAGTCTCTCAGTCATGTCTGACTCTTTGTAACCCCATGGACTATACAATCCATGGAATTCTCCAAGCCAGAATACTGGAGTGGGTAGCCTTCCACTTCTCCAGGGGATCTTCCCAATGCAGGGATCAAACCCAGGTCTCTGACATTGCAGGCTGATTCTTTACCAGCTGAACCACAGGAAAAGCCTATACACTATATATAGTATACAAAATACTCTATATATACACTATATATATATACACACACATGTACACACATATATATATTACATATATATACTATAAATATACTCCAGCATTCTTGCCTGGGAAATCCCATGGACAGAGGAGCCTGGCAGGCTACAGTTCACAGTATTGCAAAGAGTTGAACACAACTTTGCGCCTGAGCACATACTATAAATACATATATTTAATATATATCAGAGCCCTGGCAAGTGCTTTTTTAGACAACAGTATACTATTGTAAGTAAACATTTCAGCTACCATTTAAAATGCTTACTTGCTACAGCTTCCTTTAAATTTTAATCTAGAATCTTCTAGGCCAGTGTCTATTGGTTTTCTTTCGTTTCACTATGATAGGTTGATGGACAATTGGGAGTTGGTGATAGACAAGGAAGTCTGATGTGCTGCAGCCCATGGGTCGCAAAGAGTTGGACACAACTGAGCGACTGAACTGAACTGATGATAGGCTGATATGGACTTAATTTACCCTTTTGAAATTCACTGGGCTTTTTGAACCTGTGGTTTCATTATTCCATATAACTGCATTGTTTATTTTTAAATTACTTTTAAAATTTAAAAATTTATTTCATGTGCAATTTTCAGTTCTCAGTTAAAAGGAAAGTTCAAATAATCAAGCCTACCATTAGAAGAAACCTTCAATAATTTCTTTTTAACCACTATACAACATTTAAAATCATCAACTATACTTCTATTAATATAATTAAACTCAACAAAAGATGTATTACATTTGTACTAAATGCAAGCATTCTATATGCCAAGTCAAGAGAAACTTGGATTCTCTCAACATTGTATCAGGATGTTATTTTGATATAGAATTATATAGTTTAACTGAACAAATAAATTTTTAAATATAT
>SJYQ01006741.1:307720-368812 GCA_006410935.1 Redunca redunca | reverse complement strand
TAAAGAAAAAAAGTTAAAATAGATATCAAAGATATGCAAAAATTCCAGAATTTCCTTTCATCATTTCTTTCATATTCTGTCTTTCCCCCTACAAATAAAACAACCCTATTATGACACATGAAACACTAAGCCCAAATACTTTCCTAAATAATGTAATAAAATTAATCCACATATCCTTGGAGGGCTTTCTTCTGAATAGTGGAGGTTATCCCCATTGATACATAAAGTATAAAAAGAATAACTCCATTTAAAATAAGTACCAGAATATTTTTTAAACATGGCAAAACAATATTGTCCATAATGCAAATTTTATAATAAATGTTGAGTAATCTTTTAGGAAAAGTCACCTTTTGGGGTTTCTTCATTAAGTGCCAGAAATATTGGTGCATTGGGGTTCCACATGCCAGTGATAACATAAGCTCTTCCATCACAGCTCTTTCCCATGGATTCCTATGACATTTCAAACAGAAATCACTGAGAATATTTACACCCCAAAAATTATCATTTTAACTTATAAGTATATCTTACTTAAAGCAATCCAATTAATTAAATTTGAATTTATACTCAGGGCATTTATTTTCTTGGTAAATTTTTTTCATTTTACAGAAGCATTTCTTTAAATATTAAATTCTCCTGCAGCTTTCTCCAGCATTTCTATTTAGAGACACATACTCTAGAATGAAAGGTATGTGCTTAGATGCTTACTCACAAAAACATAGTATTGGTATGAAGTTATATTTAACTTTATCTTAGGCTGGTTGTCAAAATATCGCATACACAGACATACAAGGATATATGAAGTGAGAATTAAGCTAATCACAGGAAAATATTAAAATTTTTCTTCTAATGTTCTATTTTAATATATTCTTAAAATAACTAATTTCCTTTGTCACAATTAACACCTTTAACGTTAATACTTTTCTACTGTCTATATGTCAGATATATGGACACTTTCTTACAATCACAAATCAATATTAGGAGACTAATACTGGTTTGTATCTTTACCCAAGGTTGTTAACTATCTTCCTCTACCCTTATATTTATTCTCCTTCTTCCATTCTCTCCTTCTCTTCTCTTCTTCCTCTTCACTTCCTCCACCCCTTAAGACTTTTACCAAGCCAGCTCTTGATTCTCACGAAAGCAGAAACTTCTATAGTGAAAGCAAGGCCACATTCAGTTGTGTATATGTATGTGTATGTGGTGTGGGGGAGCTTAGAGGTTGTCCATGGGAGAAAAGCACACAGTATACAAATATAAGCATTTGCAAAAGAATATTATTATCTATAATACTTTCAATTTTCTGTACCAATTTCCTCATATTATGAATGGAGAGAGCTAAAAAGGTCAGGCTAAAAGACAAAAAAGTTTTTTTCAGTATTTCCCACACACAGATGCTTCTCTGAATCCTTATGAAACTATTTCAGTCCGTTGGTAATTACTATGTACATTTTTCTACTGTACTGGTGATAGTTCACTGATCAGACTGTAAAGCAGAGGAGAAAAACACTCAAGACCATGTAAAGGAAATCCACTCAGTACCTCCAACGCACTTGTATATTCATATTCATTCTCTTTCCCTGTCTCCCTCCCTCCCTTCCATGTGCCTATCCTCTCTCTCTACTGTCTAATTAGACTCCCATTCAGAGCAAGAATGGCCCCAAAATATCTAGTTCATTTCTGGACAAGAGCTTATGCTATGCTTGGGTCCAAAAATGAGCTAGGCCAATCAAATTCTTTTTTTCAATTAACAAATACCAAGGAAAGTGGGCAGTCAGCTGTAGGGCTGAAAGGTTTTGATACAAAAATGACAGATCACATGCAAAATGAAGTTATAACTGAATTTAAGGTAGGGGAAAATAAATAAAGAACAGCAGAGTATTAGTAAACTGCTAAAGTGTTAAGCAAGAAACGGAGAAAACAAACACACAAAAAAATCTTTAAAAATAATGAATCATGTCAAAAAACAAAGGCACATACAAAGGAGGTGAGTTGAAGGGGCAGAGAGAGTGGGGAACCTAGAGAGAAGGACAGAGAAAAGACAGGGAGGGAGAGAAAGGGCAAGGAGGGAAAAGGGGAGGAGAGGGGAAAAAAGGAGAGGCAGGCAATGGAGGGAGGAACGGAGGGGGAGAGAGAAGGTACAGAAAGAGAGCACCAGAGGCTGCAAGAACAGGGGCAGCTCCTAAGAAAGAGGCTCACTGAAAGAGCAAGCCCATGTGGGGAGGGGAGGCAGACAGGAAGAGACCAGAGACCGCTGTTCAGGGTCAGGTGTGATTTCATCAAGGTCAATAACCTCTTTTATTCTTCAGGTGCTCTAAGTCAATCTTTGTTCCCTGTAAGCAAAACAGCCTAACCAAATCAAACATATTTTTATTTCTTTTTAGTCTTCACAACCACAAAAATACTGTCTCGTACATTAAAAGCCTTCAATAAAAGTTTCTCCTCGAGTCATTTCTGTTATTGTACTAGATATTTCTATTACATAGCCTGGCTTGCTCCCATCCCCTTATGAAGAGACTTTCACAATCTTTGCTCTAGAGTTCTTTCCCAGCTCCTCTGCAGGCCTTCCCTCCCCTAAGAAGGCCGACAAGATCAGGGACATCAGGGAAAGGATATCTGGACAACAAATACCTCTGCCCCAAAGAGGCCAAGCTGGAACCACCAGATGCCCTCCTCTTAAGAAAACAAACCAGGAAATATAAACAGAATACGGCACTTTGCAATGGAACATAAGCTGAAGAACCACATACAAAGCCACTGTCAAGTTATGAGTAAGCTGAAGCTATGAGGTCAAGTAGGGACAGCAGGGTAAAGCACACAGATATTATCAGGAGAAGGAGATGACACACACAAAGAAAGAAAGAAACATAAGTTCTCGTTAATCCATGCATTCCTTAAGCGAATATGAGCCTACTATGAGTTACGCTCTATGCCTCTGAGTATCCGGCAAAGAAAACAAGAAAATGGTCCTGACTTTACAGAGTTGACAGGCTAATGATTTCCAAACAGCAGTTTGTGACCCATTTGTGGATCATAAAATCAAGTTAGTAGATTATGATCACACTGTTGAATCAAGTAGAAGAAAAAAATAACAGATTTCATCAAACATGAATTATTTAATAAATTTCACTATTTCTTAAATTTCATAATTTAAGAATTATTTCATAAAAATTTTACTTCAGCTTTTTTAACATTTGTCAGTGTATTAGATTACAATGTAAATTTTATTTCTGTGAGTCCAACTACTGGCCTAGTGTCTCAATAGTTAATTATGAAGATCCAGAAACTTTCTGGACTTCCCTGGTGGCTCAAACAGTAAAAGCATCTGCCTACAACGCGGGAGATGCAGGTTCAATCCCTGGGTCTGGATGATCCCGTGGAGAAGGAAATGGCAACCCACTCCAGTACTCTTGCCTGGAAAACCGCATGGGTGGAGGAGCCTGGCAGGCTACAGTCCATGGGGTCGCAGAGTCAGACTCAACTGAGCAACTTCACTTTCTTTTACTTCTTTCACAAACTTTCTGAGGCATCTCTAGGATTATAAATGTGTTCCAGTTCCATGAAATCTGACTCTCCTCAATTTTCACCTCTTTTTGGTACTTTCCTGTTCAGCTTTTCCTAGGTAGCCAATGGTTGTAAATCAAAAATTTTCATTTCCTTATTCCTACACAACAAGTATCTTCAAAACTATTTTCACTACTGGGAGAAAATTCAGAGTCCATTATCTGCACCTCCCCAAAAGAACTTTATTAATTTTATTTATATGTGATTTTGTTTATATACTATGCATAATATATATAAGTAATTCAGCTGACTAAAAATATATTTTGTTTATAGATAGAGCTTTCTCTTTCATGTACATTTTATATTAAACAAAGTTTATAAATGTATAGAAAAGTCTCAGCTCATCCTGCTCATTTAGCATTCAGGGAACAAAGTAGGCACTGCTCAAAAATTATTCAAGTCAAACAGAAAAGCCTCATAAATTCTGAAGTTCAATTGTACCCTTTTTCAAAGTTTGTCAGAATAAAGGGCAACGGGAAATCTTTTTTCAAAGAGTTCACGTATTTGGATATGTCATAGAAGTATTAATATCTTGCTCTAGAGGGCAGAACTAAGACACACTAGGCAAAGTTACAAGGACTATGATTTCAGATGATTACAAAGGTATAACCTGTAATAACCACAGCTGTCCCACAGTCTTCATTATAAGGTAATGAGTTCATTTTTATTAGATGTAGTCTGGTTAAAGCTCAGTAACTGTGCATTAAGATACCATGAAGATTAATAGCACTGGGTAACAACAAATCACAGCTGCTGATAATTGTACGTACAAGCCCTCCAACTTGATCAACTATCTGTTGCACTGGTAAGCCCACTGCTCCCTCTAGGAGCTTCGGTGCTGACAAGCCTTTGATTTCAGTATGGACTCTCAAAGGTGGAGGGATGCACTACAAGTGAGGGGAGATCAGACGCTCACACCAGGTCTCTACATCTCTGCCAGTGATTCATCTTAATCTTTTAAACTCTGCAAGATCATTACTAATTAGGATCTAGGAGCTGATAAGTATTTAATGTCCTTGAAACTACCTCCTCACAGAATTTTCAGGGCTCCAAAGTGTTATGTCTTGCCTTAAGCAAAACCACCTGCATTACTGATATGCTATAAAAATGGATGGAAGAGAGATGAACCAATAGCTAATCTGTTTTCACATTTAATGTAACTGGTTGTCCTTACCTACGCAAGCAATGCTTCCTCGCTATTTCTGTGGCTCACTGCACCAACTCTAAGAGCATTTAACCCAATGATATCATTACAGATTTAAAGATCTGTTTCCATCACAAGATTATTAACCCAAAGATGTTAGAACTTTATTACCATATCTGTAATGCCAGCACGCCACACAATACTTGGCATACAATGAGGTACTCAAAAATGCTGAATAAACCATCCTGCTACCACTAAAAAATCAATTATCATGAAATAAAGAAAAAGTTTATATAATTTGTGATATTTAAATGACATTTGCAAAATACAGCTAAAAGGAGAACATGTAGTGCTACCTAAAAAAAAAATCTCATTTAAGTAAAGAACTTTATACTTATACTGAAATAACTATTTCTTATAACATATCTAAACCATGAACTGGATGTTTTCATTAACTACACTATTATCAGGTATTTGTTTAAAAGTTAAGATGGCTTGCCATTTTTACATCAAAAACCAACTCTTGAATATATATTAACCATCAAGGGCATTCCTTAAATGAATACCACTCCCACAGTAAATATACTTTGCTAATGAAAGGTAATCAAGAAGGAAAATTTCAGAAAGGGAAATGCTTTAAAGAAAACAAATGCATCCATCACAACACTCAAATTAATGTCAATAACACTGCATTAAAATAAATGAAAGGAACCATATCCACTTTGGATATGCCTGTTAGAATCATGTACTTGTTGTTTTTAGATCAAAGAAAGGATATTTTCCTAAGAAGTCAAACAGATGAGTAGATGAACTTTTTCATAACACTATCCTTTTATCTGCTTTCAACTTGCATATGATTCTTTCTACAAAAATTTTTAACTCCTAAGTTTCTCCCTCATTAGAAATTTTAAGTATGGGGTTCCAAATTAAATGACTACTATCACGCGGCTGAAAGTTAGAAGTAATTTTGACAAAATGACAAGATTTCAAAATAGAATATACTTTAAAAACATAAAATAACTATCATCTATACTTGGTTAAGGTGCTAAAGATTTTCATTACCATATCCAGTAAATGCATGTCACTGTTCTTCACGTTTCGACCTGGGCTTAATAACATTCCAAAACATCTGAAAATATTGGGGGGAAAAAAAGAAGAAATGAAGTATCAAGAATATACAGAAGCCCAGTGAGCAAAAGCCTTTTAATAGTAACTATACAATCTGTCTAGCTCTATACTTACAAATAACATTTTTTAGAGAAACATCACAAATAAGAATCCATCAAGATACATAATAAAATCACACAGAAATAAATTATTTAAATTCCCAGATCTCTATTTCTGCTTCTGAAAGATTACCAATGAACAGAAACTGTGATAAAAATAGCCACAAATTGTTAACTGAAACAAAATACAGTACTGAGACATGAACTAATTTCTAGGTAAAAATCAGAGATTGTTTGCCTTAGAGTTATTGCAAACATACTGATCAAGATCAACTAACCTAATTAAATTAAAAGTAAGAAAACTTAAAAAAATTAGAATAAAACGCTGTACTCTCTCTTTGCATCAAGCCATGTTAATACAATCAATCACCTGGCCCTCCACAGTCATGTTCACTGAGTAGACTATCAATACTGTATCTTCAGATTGAAAAAAAAAAAAAAAAAGTTATATGAAACTCATTACTAAAAAATGCTATTATACTAGTGAAGATACTATCCAGAATATAATATATTATTAAATACTTATTCTGTGCCTCCTGATGCTAAGAAAGTTTTAGGAATCCAATTAACACTATCACTTTATTTGTAAAGGGTTTTCATCAACTATAAAATTCAGTTAAACCTAACATTTCTTTGTATTTGTTATGGTATTATTATTTTTTCTTGTTAGCAAATGTAAACTCCAGAAAAGTTAATTTACTTAAACTCATGGCTATTACATACCTCTTATACTCAAGAGGCAATGTGATCTATCTACAGTGCGCCTCTCTCTGCCAACAATGTATACCCACACTTACTAGAATAGAGTAGTTTCTATTACAGCTTTCCAAATGTTAAAAATATGCTACAGAGCATTTTATAAAAGGAGTAAAGAATATAAACAAACTAAACGTAAGATTTTTTAAATTTCAAAATAATGGCAGCTGAGCAGTCAATACTAAATCTGATCCTTGTTTACCAAAGGTTTAATTTTCCAATGGCAGGGTTTTTTCTTCCATAAACAAGACAGAGAGTGGTCCTATGCAAATATGAGCTTAATAAGTGGTAAAACAATATTTATTTCCTGTAAATATTTGAGGATACCTTCCAGAAGTCATGTAAAAATGATCAAGTATATAATAAAGATACAACAAAGTCAGTAAGTTTTGAGGAAAACCTTCCAAACACACTATTGTAGCAGTGAGCAAAATATAATCAACTAAAATAGAGATAATTATAACCTAATACTCTTAATTTTAGTATGTTTCCTATACATTGCTATCAACTTTGAACTCACATAACACTGTCTATACAAATTAAATATTAATTAATCAGCTACTTCATTGTACTATTTCTAATTGTGCCTTAAATTCTTTATAACGATGGAAAACAGAGTGGAGATTCCTTAAAAAACTGAGAATAGAACTGCCACACAACCCAGCAATCCCACTGCTGGACATACACCCTGGGAAAACCAGAATTGAAGGAGACAAATGTACCCCAATGTTCACTGCAGCAGTGTTCACAACAGCTAGGACATGGAAGTAACATAGATGTCCATCAGCAGACAAGTGGATAAAGAAGTTGTGGTACAAATGCACAAGGGAATATTCCTCAGCTATAAAAAGGAATGCATTTGAGTCAGTTCTAATGAGGAGGATAAAACTGGTGCCTATTATATAGAGTGAAGTGAGTCAGAAAGAGAAAGACAGATACTGTATATTAATGTATGTATATGGAATGTTTTTTTTCCAGTACCCTTTGGAAAGGCTGGGAAAAATAGAGGGCAGGAGGAGAAGGGGACGACAGAGGATGAGATGGTTGGATGGCATCAATGACTCAATGGACATGAAGTTTGAGCAAGCTCCAGGAGTTGATGATACACAGAGAAGCCTGACGTGCTGCAGTCCTTGGGGTCACAAAGAGTCAGACACATCTGAGCGACTGAACTGAACTGAACTGATGGAATTTAGAAGACAATCCTATAGGCAGGACAGCAAAGGAGACACAGATGTAAAGAACAGACTTTTACACACAGTGGGAGAAGGCAAGGGTGGGATAGTTGAGAGAATAGCACTGAAACACATACATTACCATATGTAAAACAGATGACTAGCACAAGTATGATGTATGAAGCAAGGCACCCAAAGCTGGTGCTCTGGGCCAACCCAGAGGGATGGAGTGGGGAGGGAGGAGGAAGGGGAGCTCAGGATGGGGGGACACAGGTATCCCTGTGGCCAATTCATGTTGATGTATGGCAAAAACCATCACAATACTGTAAAGCAATTATCCTCCAATTAAAATAAATTAATTAATTTAAAACAATTTAGTTTCTCCAACTAAAATGTAAGATCAATGAGGACAAAGACGTGTCTCACGTTCTCTACATATTTTGCTTCAGATTGCATCTCTCATGGGTGTTTTACATATGATTTCTTCTATTACAGGATTTGGGGGTGGTTTATTTTATTTTTTTTTATTTGGTCGTGACGGATCTTAATCGTGGCATGTGGGATCTAGTTCCCTGATGAGGGATCAAACCCAGGCCCCCTGCATTGGAAGCACAGTTTTACTCACTGGACCACCAAGGAAGTCCCAATTATACCGTTTTTAAGTTACAAAAGGCTTTCCTTGTAGCTCAGCAGGTAAAGAATCTGCCTCCAATGCGGGAAACCTGGGTTCGATTCTGGGTTGGGAAGATCCCCTGGATAGAGGAAAGGCTATCTACTCCAGTATTCTGGCCCAGAGAATACCATGGACTGTATAGTCCATGGGGTCACAAAGAGCTGGACACGACTGAGCAACCTTCACTTTCCTTTAAGTTACAAAACTATCACATAGTCACTGTAAAAAGCTAAAGAATACCAAAGTGTGTAAGGAATTTCTCCTTTGTCTCTAATCTCAGTCCCTTCAGGAACCAATACTAAGAGTTTAGCAAGTACTGTCCCTACTTTTCTTTTGCTTGTTTTAAAAATTAAAGTTTTATACTGTTTGTCAGGCTTCCCTGATAGCTCAGTTGGTAAAGAATCATCCTGCAATACAGGAGACCCCAGTTCGATTCCTGGGTCGGGAAGAGCCCCTGGGGAAGGGATAGGATACCCACTCCAGTATCCTTGGGCTTCCTTTGTGGCTCAGCTGGTAAAGAATCCACCTGCAGTGTGGGCAACCTGAGTTCTATCCCTGGGTTGGGAAGATCCCCTGGAGAAAGGAAAGATACCCACCCCAGTATTCTGTCCTGGAGAATTTCATAGACTATATAGTCCATGGGGTTGCAAAGAGTCAGACACGACTGAGCAACTTTCACTTCACTGTTTGTCAACACTAAGTGACAACAGTGTGACCTTAGTGAAAGCACCTATCCCCTTGGGCCTCTGCTTCCTCTTCTACAAAATAGGAGAGGTACAACACATGAACTCTAAGGATGCTTCCAGCATTAAAACTGCATAATTGTTTTCTATCAAGCTATAATAGTCATTTCCAAAATTATATTTCATTAAAGCACAACATGATTCCTATGGAGACAAGCTGGGTCTATTAGGAATAACATCTCAGTAATTAGATATTATTAGTACCACAAACACCTAATGTGAATATTAAGTGCTTCACTAGGGAATTCAAAGCATTCAACCTGCTCTTATTAACTCTATAAATAATGTTTTAAGCAAACTGCTATTACACCTATTTTTTTCAAGGAGCTCACAATCTAGTATGGGAGGAAAATAATAGACAATTACAACCTGTACGGTAAGTTCTATGGTAGCTGTTAGTACAGAAGGTTAACAAAGCACAGAGAAGACACATCCAACATTATCTATTGACCGAAAATTTGAAATCGAACCTCATGAGAATAAGATGACAGTGTTATCATATTAATAATTACCATATGATAGCAGCTGTTTATCGAATGCTTTTAGACATTTACTATTTTGTTGCACCCACATTTTAAAAACAACCTCCATATAACAAATGACAAAATTGGTTTCCAGAAAGCAGAAGTGCTTTGTTCAAACCACAGAACTAGTAGGCCATGACTCTGGCTCCAAAACTACATAGTCACTTAATGTTATAATTTGTCACTTTCTGGTCTATCAGTCATTGTTGTTCAACTGCTAAGTTATGACCAATTCTTTTCGATCCCATGGACTGCAGTATGCCAGGCTCTTCTGTCCTTCACAATCTCCCGGAGTTTGCTCAAATAATGTCCACTGAGTAAGGGATGCTATCTAACGATTTCATCCTCCGCTGCCCCCTCTCCTTTTGCCTATCAGAAAAAAATTATAAATTCTTGGTGTGATCCTGGGTATTTCACACACTTCAAAAAGCCTCACTTTCCACATTTGTGAAACACAAATATACCTGCTTATAGTTTCACTGTGTTAATATACAGTTAAAATGAAAAAGTCTCACAGGGAAAGGACACTGCAAACTACATAGTAGTTGCCAGTTATACATTATATGGAACAATGGACTGGTTCAAAATTGGGAAAGGGGTAAGTCAAGGCTGTATACGGGTCACCGTGCTTATTTAACTAACATGCATATTACAACATGCAAATACCGGGCTCAATGGATCACAAGCTGGAATCAAGATTCCCAGGTTCAGTTCCAGTTCAGCTGCTCAGTTGTGTTTGCTCTTTGTGACCCCATAGACCCCTGCTTCCCTGACCATCACCAACTCCAGGAGCTTGCTCAAATTCATGTCCATTGAGTCTGTGATCTCATCCAACCACCTCATCCTCTGTCAACCCCTTCTCCTCCCACCTTGAATCTTTCCGAGCATCATGGTCTTTTCCAGTGAGTCCATTCTTCACATCAGGTGGCCAAACTATTGGAGTTTCAGCTTCAGCATCAGTCCTTGCAATGAATATTCATGACATATTTCCTATAGGATCAACTGGTTCGATTTCCTTGCAATCCAAGGGACTCTCAAGATTCTTCTCCAACACCACAGTGCAGAAGCATCAATTTTTCAGTACTCAGCTTTCTTTATAGCTCAATTCTCACATCCATACATGACTACTGGAAAAACCATAGCTTTAACTAGATGGACCTTTGTTGGTAAAGCAATGTCTTTACTTTTTAATATGCTGTCTAGGCTGTTCACAGCTTTTTTCCAAGGAGTAAGCCATGAAATTAAAAGATGCTTACTCCTTGGAAGAAAAGTTATGACCACCTAGATAGCATATTCAAAAGCAGAGACATTACATGCCAACAAAGGTCCGTCTAGTCAAGGCAATGGTTTTTCCAGTAGTCATGTATGGATGCGAAAGTTGGACTGTGAAGAAAGCTGAGCACTAAAGATTTGATGCTTCTGAACTGTGGTGTTGGAGAAGACTCTTGAGAGTCCCTTGGACTGCGAGGAGATCCAACCAGTCCATTCTGAAGGAGATCAGCTGTGGGTGTTCTTTGGAAGGAATGACGCTAAAGCTGAAACTCCAGTACTTTGACCACCTCATGCGAAGAGCTGACTCACTGGAAAAGACCCTGATGCTGGGAGGGATTGGGGGCAGGAGGAGAAGGGGAAAACCGAGGATGAGATGGCTAGATGACATCACTGACTCGATGGACGTTGAGTCTGAGTGAACTCTGGGAGTTGGTGATAGACAGGGAAACCTGGCGTGCTGTGATTCATGGCATCGCAAAGAGTCAGACACGATTGAGCAACTGAACTGAACTGAAGCGTCTTTTAAGTTCATGGCTGCAGTCACCATTTGCAGTGATTTTGGAGCCCCCCCAAAATAAACTCTGTCACTGTTTCCACTGTTTCCCCATCTATTTCCCATGAAGTGATAGGACCGGATGTCATGATCTTAGTTTTCTGAATGTTCAGTTTTAAGCCAACTTTTTCACTTTCCTCTTCCACTTTCATCAAGAGGCTCCTTAATTCCTCTTCACTTTGTGCCATAACGGTGGTATCATCTGTGTATCTGAGGTTATTGATATTTCTCCCAGCAATCTTGATTCCTTCATCCAGCCCAGCATTTCTCACGATGTACTCTACAATAAGTTAGATAAGCAGGGTGACAATATACAGCCTTAACGTACTCCTTTCTCAGTTTGGAACCAGTCTGTTGTTCCATGTCCAGTTCTAACTGTTGCTTCTTGACCTGCATACAGATTTCTCAGGAGGCAGGTCAGGAGGTCTGGTAAAACCATCTCTTTCAGAATTTTCCACAGTTTGTTGTGATCCACATAGTCAAGGGCTTTGGCATAGTCAATAAAGCAGAAATAGATGTTTTTCTGGAACTCTCTTGCTTTTTTGATGATCCAACGGATGTTGGCAATTTGATCTCTGGTTTCTCTGCCCTTTATAAATCCAGCTTCAACATCTGGAAATTCATGGTTCACATACTGTTGAAGACTGGCTAGGAGAATTTTGAGCATTACTTTGCTAGCGTGTGAGAAGAGTGCAACTGTACGGTAGTTTGAGCATTCTTTGGCATTGCCTTTCCTTGGGATTGTAATGAAATTGACGTTTTCCACTCCTGTGGCCACTGTTGCATTTTCCAAATTTGCTGGCATATGGAGTACAGCATTTTCAAAGCATCATCTTTTAGGATTTGAAATAGCTCAACTGGAATTCCATCACCTCCACTAGCTTCGTTCATAGTGAAGCTTCCTAAGGCCCATTCTCATTCCAAGATCTCTGGCTGTAGGTAAGTGATCACATCATCGTGATTATCTGGGTCATGAAGGCCTTTTTGTATAGTTCTTCTGTGTATTCTTGCCACTTTTATTAATATCTTCTGCTTCTGTTAGGTCCATACCATTTCTGTAGATTGCCAGGGGAAATATCAATAATCTCCAATATGCAGATGACACCACCATTATGGCAGGAAGGAGGAATTAAACAGCCTCTTGATGAAGGTGAAAGAAGAGAGTGAAAAACCTAGCTTGAAAATCAACATTCAAAAAACAAAGATCAGCGCATCCAGTTCCATCACTTCATAGCAAATAGATGGGGAAACAACGGAAACAGTGACAGACTTTATTTTCTTGGGCTCCAAAAATCACTGTGGACGGTGACTGCAGCCATGAAATTAAAAGACACTTGTTCCTTGGAAGAAAAGCAATGACAAACCTAGACAGCGTATTAAAAAGCAGTGACACCACTTTGCCTACAAAGGTCCTTATAGTCAAAGCTATGGTTTTTCCATGTATGGATGTGAGAGCTGGACAATGAAAAAGGCTGAGCATCAAAGAATTGATGCCTTCAAACTGTGGTGTTGGAGAAAACTCTTCAGAGTCCCTTGGACAGCAAAGAGATCAAACCAGTCAGTCCTAAAGGAAATCAACCCTGAATATTCATTGGAAGTGGTGAAGCTGAAGATCCAATACTTTGGCCATCTGATGCGAAAAGCTGACTCACTGGAAAAGATCCTAATGCTGGGAAAGATTGAAGGCCAGAGGAGAAGGGGACAACAGAGGATGAGATGGTTGGATGGCATCACCAACTCAATGGACATGAGTTTGAGCAAGCGCCAGGAGACAGTGAAGGACAGGGAAGCCTTGCATGCTACAGTCCATGGTGTCCCAGAGTCAGGCACGACTGAGCGACTGAACAATAACTGCCAGTACTATTAAGAAGTGAAGTTTGACCTTCCACACTGCCCAGCCAGTCTTTTACTCGAAACAGAGCTTGACACAGCTTTTAATATCAAGTTAGCATCTATATGGGCTCCCTTGTTGGCTCAGTGGTAAAGAATCTGTCAATGTAGATGACCTGGGTTCTATCCCTGGGTAGGGAAGATCCCCTGGAGAATGAAATGGCAACTCACTCCATTATTTTTGTCTGGGAAATCCCATGGACAGAAAGAGACTGGTAAACTACAGTCCATGGGGTCACAAACCAGTAAGTGATTAAACCAATCAACAAAAGCATCCATACAAACACCAAAAACTCTGCATATCTTGTATGGTTTTAGGCTTAATTGATGAAGAAAAGGAGAGGGAAAAAAAGGATCATATGTTTATGTCCTGCAAAAGGAAACTATTTTACTTTTTTAGTCCATAAAAATCATAATTCTACATATCTCCATGAAGACCATGGATGAAAAGGAGGAAAAGAAAAGGAAAAGAGGCAGGGAACTGACCAGTATCGGTTAAAGAACACTGTCTCTTACTGAACTTGTGCTATTAAAAATGAGAAAGTGACAGTATGACAGACAGAATAAACAGAAATACAACAAAGAAGAAAAGTTGTAATTAAATCATAATTTTTAGAATACACAAAAACTCTAAAAACTACATAATTTCACAAAATTGGAATGCTAGCCATCTTACGGAATTTAAAGCAAAAAAGATAGTTGGAAAGTCTTCTATTTAAGAATTGTTGGAATCATTTTTTCCCTTATTAAAGTTACCAGGTAGAGAAAGATATACAGGCATTCCTCACTATACACAGCAGTGTGGAACCATAAAAATAACCATACAAACTGAAACTGCACTGTGATCTTATAAACAATGGGAAGCATTATGATTGTCCTGTGACCTGTGAATATTTTGTCAAAATTTTTAAAACTCTCGTCAATTACAAATATATAGGGAAATTTTTAAAAAGGTGATACTATTATTTAGTACTTTATATTTTAAAGCACTTAGAAATATTAAAAACTGAAATATTTTATTTCTTTGGAAAAGTTATTAAGAATAGTTTAAACGGTGTTTATATGGAAAAGACCCTGATGCTGGGAAAGACTGAAGGCAAAAGGAGAAGAAGGTGGCAAAGGATGAGATGGCTGGATACCATCACTGACTCAATGGACATGAACGTGGGCAAACTCCAAAGATGGTGATGGACAGGGAGGCCTGGCATGCTGCAGTCCATGGGGTCACAAAGAGTGAGACACAACTTAGTGAGTGAACAAAAACAAAACAGTGTTTGCTTTCTTCTCATGTGATAAACAATACAGAATAAGCATTTTTTCCCTACGCCTTGGGAAACAGTCATACTCCATTCTAACCTTGAATGAGCTTCCAGTATTATATCCTTTGCGCTTTTACATCTCCAAGAGCTTCTTTTTTTTTAATTTTTATTTAACTTTATTTTACTTTACAATACTGTATTGGTTTTGCCATACATTGACATGAATCCACCATGGGTGTACATGCGTTCCCAAACATGAACCCCCTCCCACCTCCCACCCCATAACATCTCTCTTCTTTAACATGAAGTTTTTGCTGGTTTGACTTCCCAGGACATTCATCCTTTTCATCAAACCACTTGCCTTATTTATGTTGATAAGCTCATCTTTACTAAGCTCCTCTGGCTGTATACCTCGTGTCAACATTCCCACAGTCAGCTATTTCTTCTATAACTCCACTTATGCCCTATTCAAATCCTGCCAAGTTATTTGTACAGTGCAGTGAAAGTTTTGCCACACAACACAAATACAACTCACTGTTACTTCCTGTCAGGATGTTTGAATGTTTTCAATTGTATGCCTTCATGTCATCTCTCTTCCAAAACTCAGTTAAAGAAATTGTATGATCTCCAGTGTCTTATAATTACCATTTATTTCAGTGTTGCAACTAACTGCAAAACTGTGGCATGAAGACTAGCAAAACCTGGATTTTATTTTTTACTGCAGTCTTCAATCCAGCATAAAAATAAACACTCCATTTCAATCATAAGAAGCTTTCTATTTCTAGTGAAATTTAAACTAAAAAAATGTTGACATGCCTTTATCATGTCTTTGTTGTGTATCAGACTTTTTCAATATGCTTCATACTGTAGCTTCATGCAGAGCTAGGTCTCATCCTCTTCATTTTGCTGTCATCATTTTCTTTTTTTTTTAATTTTTTATTGAAGTATAGTTGATTTACTGCAGTCACCATTTTCAAATCCTCTAAGATAACATGGAATTTCATTTTCAATATTATCACTTTTCATTGGTTTGCTGCATTCATCATCTACCTCTTTCAACTATTCATTATTGTAAAATGTTACATGGGTTTATCATTGAGAGACTAAGGAGGCAAAACAACAATACACTTTGCTGTCTATGAGTGAACTAAATAACAGATACACCATAACCAATCATCAACATACTCTGAAAGAAGTGATGTTAACAGTCACTGGATAAGCATTTATGTAGTGACTGTGAACTGAAGAGCTAACAGCAAAATCTACATTTTATGCAATTACTCACAATTAATATACCGTGGTTAACAAAAATTTGAACCATGTGGCTGGGGGACTGGTATTCTTTAAACCATGGTAACATAAATCCATGCATATTATATCTGCAGAACAAAGACTGCATGCATATACACATAGGTTCCAAATAAATATAACAAATGTTTTGCCTTCTCACAGGGGTAGTTTACTCTGATTCTGCAGGCTATTCTGATTTCTGGTTATCACTCACAAAGCACCAGCAGTCTCAGAAAAAAAGCAGTAGTACTATTAGTACCACCAATACTAATAGTACTGGTATTAGCAGTATAGCAAGCATTTATTTGTTTCAAGGACTATTTGAAATACTTAACAAGTATCACCTAATTTTATCTGCCAACATTCTTAAGAGGAATCATTCACAATTTACAAACTAGAAACTGAAGCACAGAGAAGTTAAATAATTTGATCAAGTCACTGTAGAGCAGGGTTTCAAACCCAGATGAGGGGATTCCATAGATGTGAACCTTAAAAATCTTGCTTGCTTCAGTGCCTTCAATGACAGAAAGAGTAAGTTTCATCATTAGGAATTATACTCATCAGCAAGAGAGATTTAAGTGTTGGTTATTTTTTTCTTTTCATTCACCAGGTAGGAAATTTTATTTGTTCCCCAAAGATTTTTAGAACACTAAGACTAATACTATGAAAAAAAAATTTTAATAGATGCTTAGGATTGTCTTAAATCTGCTACCAGTGCAGAGAATTGAACCTATAGGAAAGTTATGAAAGAATAGATAGTATCTTTAGGTCCATTACTGAAAAAAGTGTCAGTCAATAAGCTTCAAGAAAATACAACAACCTCCACACCTTCCTTGGACAATAATGTCCCATTAACTCTCACACTCATAATGGATAAAAATTTGAAATGCAAAACCATGATTCAAATATGAATACTTTTTACTAACTCTCTTCAAATTAAAAAATGAAAAATTAGCTATAGTCAAAAATATAATATTAAAAATGATTACAACAATCAAAATCTGAAACTTGGCTTAATCACTGCTAAAAACATTTAGTAAATCAGTTATTTTGCTTTATTATTCAATAGTAGTAATATGGGAAATTTGGGTAGTGATACATTTGGGCTTTTACATGTATCAAGTTTATACATCAAAATAATCAAAAGCCAAACTACAAATATTTTTTAGAATTGAGTATAACTATAATTTTAAAACATCAAAAACAAAGAAAAAAAAAAACATTTTCTCCCTATACTGCTGGTTAACAAGGGCCCATTTTCTCTTTCATAAACATAAAGTAAATGAAGCTGGAGTTGAGCCAAACGACAGCAAAAAAAATTATAAATTCAATTTGATGAGAGAGTTTAAGGCATAAGCAAGTTAATATGCATACTCAGTCGCGCCCAAATCTTTGCAACCCCATGGACTGGAGCCCACCAGACTCCTCTGTCCATTGAATCTTCCAGGCAATAATACTGGACTGGGTTGTCATTTCCTTCTCCAGGCAATCTTTCTGACCCAGGGATCAAATCTGTGTCTCTTCTGTCTTCTGCACTGGAAGGTGGATTCTTTTCCACTGAGCCACCTGGGAAGCCCTATAAGCAAGTTTACTTTTTAACAAAATAAAATACTAGTGATTCCACCTGGAGTTCCTTCTCCTTTTTCCTTTCCTTCTAATTATTTTTCTTTTATAGACATTTTCACCTATGTCTATTCATGTATTTTTCTTTATCCCTTTCCTCGAGAGTTTTTTCTTTATATGGTGGGAAGTAGAGCAGATATAATTTAATGATGAATCAGATGTGCAGGGAAGAAAAAAGAAGTCAAGGATGACTCCAAGTTTTCAGCCTGAGTAACTGGAAAGATCAGACTATAAATCATGATGCTGGGGGAGACTACAGGACAGGTTTGTGACAGGGTGGGGAGTCTAGACTTTGAGCACAGTGACTTTGAGACACCAAAGAAGTAAAGCTGCAGGAAAAATGAATGAGGAACACAGAGGTCTGAGACCTCAGGTGAAAGATGAAAAGTTGGAAGTTACCTATTTTACAGATATGTTTAAAGGAATGAGATTGGATGAGTTAACCTCAGGAGTGAGTATGGTAGCAGAAAGAATACAATCACATCATCAAGAAGGCAAAATGGATTAAAAATCTAGGGTACAAGTTGGGAGTTTGCCATAGGAACACGGACATTTCATCCAGAGTAATAAGAAAGAAAGCAGAATCTATAATACAGAAGAAAAAGACTGGTAGACAAAGTGACGGGAATATCTAAAGTTCTATTCTTACTGCTTCTATTGTCTTAAAAGATCACTTGGCTGAAAATAAACACGGTAGAAGATATGGAGGTTTAATGAGAAGGTGTAAAATTATCTAGGAAAGAGATTAACAGCTTGTCTAGTAAAATGAAATAGGAATGCTATCAACACTAAGGTGTACCTAAGGTTATGGTCAATCAGCACATTTATATACAGTTTTGTTTTGTTTCTTCCCCAGCAGCATTCATTGATACCACTGGTGTTGGTACAAAGGTGCAGAAAGCTGGAATTAACTAGAGCTGGGAATATGCCAGGCATGTAGGAAGATGAGAAAGACAGTAAAGGAGTTTGTGGAAGTTTCTGAAGCAATAATTTGTACAGATAAATAACAGAATCTAAGTTGGGAAGGAGATGAGTAAAAACATGAAGTGTCACATAAGGGACACTAAAACAAATGTATGGATTGATAGGACCAACCATAGACTAATAGTAACATTAATTAGAAAATTAATGGTATTAAGAAAACAGAAGTGACTTACAGCAATGAGGTAGTGAATAGGATACTTAAAACTGAGATTATGAAGGGAGTACAGTTACAGGTCATGACAAATTCTAAACAATGACCATAGAAATACATGGTTAGAGTAGGGAGAAAAGACAAGATCTTTGGACAAAAAGAGGTCAAAAAACTAATAAGCTAAGAGATTATTATAATAATCATCTGCATGGATATTAAAACTTCCAAATTAAGACAAGCTTACTAATTAGAGGATGACAAGAAGTCAGAACCTAAAATCTTCAAAGTCTGACAGGAATTCCAAGGACTTGTGGATAACCACAAGAGACGCTAGCAGATGCTAAAATCTGATAGCATGAACTTGGAAGCTGGGAGTTTTCTAGAAGAAAAGAGAAACATGGTCTAAAAGAAGCAAGGGCATGCAAGAAAGATACTTCCCCACCTTCAATACACAGATATCAAGGGGTGGCAAGAGAGGAATCTTAGGCATAAACTCCAAGAGTACTCTCCTCAGGGAGTCACACAGAGCACACACTTTCCCAGCAATGAGTTGGACCATGTGAGAAATGACACATGTCAAATATGTGACACACTCACAGACAAGAGTTTGTTTTTCTTAAGACAAATCACATAGCATCCTCTGCCCAAGAGCAGCAAGGACATGCAAGAAAGATACTTCCCCACATTCAATACAGAGATACCAAGAGAGGAATCAGCCATCATCTGAAAGGACTAAAGGACTATAAGGCAAGTGGTGGACTCTGGCAAAAGCCAGGTTGTATAAAGTGAATGTAACAATCAGAAATGACGTTAAGGATAAAAAGGAATTGTGCTGACAACAGATTTTAACTTCCAGAGTATACAATGAAATCATTTAGGGAACTGAGCAAAGGTGGAGACAGGAGTCAGATAAGGGGATATGCAGAGTCATGTGGGAATGAGAATCTGAGTACTGATGGAAAACCAGGACTTCCTACAAAGCCTGCAAGAAACCGGCAAAGAATCATTTCAGCAATGCTGAAGGTTCGGTATAGGAAAAAGGCTCCTGGAAAGAGAACGCAGCACTCAGGGAGTACCCTGCTTTACTCCTTCTGGTACACAAGACAAGGAAGGGCAGTATTACTAGAGTAATGAGGAGTTCTGAGTATCCTCTTACTATTTCTGATGGGGAGATGAAAGGGGAACAGAACATGAGTGTGGAGGAGGTTCTACTTGAAGTGCATCAAGAAAAACTTATTCTGGGTGTCTGAAGACATTATGATGGTAAGTTTCCAAAATTATAAACCCATGTATATTTACTATATATTATCATCAGTTCATTACTTACTGCTCCTCTGAAGACAAGGTGCAGAAAAGCTATTTTGTATCCCCATAAAAGACCTACAATTAGGCAAATACTCATATTCCGTAATCAATAAAAGCCACACGCACATAGACACATGGAAATAGTTATCTTAAATGTGATTTCTGGATGAAAAACTATTCACAACATAATGTTCTTCTGTCAGAGTCTTCAACACCACTCAAGGTTCAATGACTTGCTATGAGGACTCACAGGACTCAGCATAGAGTTGTACTTAGGCTCAGGACATAGTAAAGTGAACAAATACAAAGGAAAATCGGCAAAGGGAAAAGGCACACAGGATGAAGTTCAGAAGAAACTAGGCACAAACTCAAAGACTACTCTCCCTGGGGAGTCACACAGAGGACACACTTTCCCAGCAACAAGTTGTGACATGTGAGAAATGGCCCACGTCATATATGTGACACGCTCACAGACAAGAGTCTGTTATTCTCAAGACTAATCACACAGGCATCCTCTGCCTCAGTTCAGTTCAGTCGCTCAGTCGTGTCCAACTCTTTGCAACCCCATGAATCGCAGCACGCCAGGCCTCCCTGTCCATCACCAACTCCCAGAGTTCACTCAGACTCATGTCCATCGAGTCAGTGATGCCATCCAGCCATCTCACCTTCTGTCATTCCCTTCTCTTCTTGCCCCCAATCCCTCCCAGCATCAGAGTCTTTTCCAATGAATCAACTCTTCGCATGAGGTGCCCAAAGTACTGGAGCTTCAGCTTCAGCATCATTCCCTCCAAAGAAATCCCAGGGCTGATCTCCTTTAGTAGAATGGACTGGTTGGATCTCCTTGCAGTCCAAGGGACTCTCAGGAGTCTTCTCCAATACCACAGTCCAAAAGCATTAATTCTTTGGCACTCAGCATTCTTCACAGTCCAACTCTCACATCCATACATGACCACTGGAAAAACCATAGCCTTGACTAGACAGACCTTTATTGGCCAAGTAATGTCTTTGCTTTTAAATATGCTATCTAGGTTGGTCATAACTTTTCTTCCAAGGAGTAAGCGTCTTTTCATTTCGTGGCTGCAGTCACCATGTGCAGTGATTTTGGAGCCCAAAACAATAAAGTCTGACACTGTTTCCCCATCTATTTGCCATGAAGTGATGGGACCAGATGCCATGATCTTAGTTTTCTGAATGTTGAGCTTTAAGCCAACTTTTTCACTCTCCACTTTTACTATCATCAAAAGGCTTTTTAGTTCCTCTTCACTTTCTGCCATAAAGGTGGTGTCATCTGCATATCTGAGGTTATTGAGATTTCTCCTGGCAATCTTGATTCCAGCTTGTGTTTCTTCCAGTCCAGCGTTTCTCATGATGTACTCTGCATGTAAGTTAAATAACCAGGGTGACAATATACAGCCTTGACGTACTCCTTTTCCTCTTTGGAACCAGTCTGTTGTTCCCTGTCCAGTTCTAAGTGCTACTTCCTGACCTGCATACAGATTTCTCAAGAGGCAGGTCAGGTGGTCTAGTATTCCCATCTCTTTCAGAATTTTCCACAGTTTATTGTGATCCACATAGTCAAAGGCTTTGGCATAGTCAATAAAGCAGAAATAGATGTTTTTCTGGAAATCTCTTGCTTTTTTGATGATCCAGTGGATGTTGGCAATTTGATCTCTGGTTCCTCTGCCTTTTCTAAAACCAGCTTGAACATCAGAAAGTTCACGGTTCACGTATTGCTGAAGCCTGGCTTGGAGAATTTTGAGCATTACTTTACTAGCATGTGGGACGAGTGCAATTGTGTGGTAGTTTGAGCATTCCTTGGCATTGCCTTTCTTTGAGATTGGAATGAAAACTGACCTTTTCCAGTCCTGTGGCCACTGCTGAGTTTTCCAAATTTGCTGGCTTATTGAGCGCAGCACTTTCACAGCATCATCTTTCAGGATTTGAAACAGCTCAATTGGAATTCCTAGCATATAACAAAAGTCCAGATTCCATAAGGAAAGCAGGAGCCCAGGATAAACCACATTGTTTGTACTAAGTGGCATAATAAGCCACTAGTCTCAGCCCTAAGAAAGGTGGAAATCATCCCCAAAGCCAGGTTTCCAATTGCCAGACAAGAACCAACCTTACGAGCAGAACTTTCAGGAACAGTAGTTTCAGTTCTCCTTTGTTAACTCTTTCCTACACAGTCTTATTTTGGTATTTATATTTGAAGTAAAAAAAAAAAAAAAAAAAAACTTAATACTAAACAACATGATCTGCATGTAAAATAATTTGGATTCCTCAGAAGCTCAATTTGACTTAAAACAGTTGAATCAAGCTATATGAAGCTCTAACTAGCTATCAAAAGGTTAAGAATTTTCTATGTACAGTGGGAAAATAGAATAATTTACCTAAACATATAAACCTTAAAGAAAACAGGTAAAGAACAATTTAAAAAATAATGTGAGAAGGCAGGCTTCAAGAATATGTGAACCATGAACTTCCAGATGTTCAAGCTGGTTTTAGAAAAGGCAGAGGAACCAGAGATCAAATTGCCAACATCCGCTGGATCATCGAAAAAGCAAGAGAGTGCCAGAAAAACATCTATTTCTGCTTTATTGACTATGTCAAAGCCTTTGACTGTGTGGATCACAATAAACTGGAAAATTCTGAAAGAGATGGGAATACCAGACCACCTGACCTGCCTCTTGAGAAACCTGTATACAGGTCAGGAAGCAACAGTTAGAACTGGACATGGAACAGACTGATTCCAAACAGGAAAAGGAGTATGTCAAGGCTGTATATTGTCACCCTGCTTATTTAACTTATATGA
Source organism: Redunca redunca (assembly GCA_006410935.1). Lineage (NCBI taxonomy): Eukaryota > Metazoa > Chordata > Mammalia > Artiodactyla > Bovidae > Redunca > Redunca redunca. The sequence continues at coordinate 345,871 of SJYQ01006741.1, read as the reverse complement.
AGAGTACATCATGAGAAACTCTGGTCTGGAAGAAGTACAAGCTGGAATCAAGATTCCCGGGAGAACTATCAATAATCTCAGATATGCAGATGACACCACCCTTATGGCAAAAAGTGAAGAACTAAAGAGCCTCTTGATGAAAGTGAAAGAGGAGAGTGAAAAAGTTGGCTTAAAGCTCAACACTCAGAAATCTAAGATCATGGCATCCAGTCCCATCACTTCATAGCAGATAGATGGGGAAACAGTGGAAACTGGCTGACTTTATTTGGGGGGGCTCCAAAATCCCTGCAGATGGTGATTGCAGCCATGAAATGAAGATGCTTGCTCCTTGGAAGGAAAGTTATGACCAACCTAGATAGCATAATAAAAAGCAGAGACATTACTTTGTCAACAAAGGTCCATCTAGTCAAAGCTACGGTTTTTCCAGTAGTCATGTATGGATATGAGAGTTGGACTATAAAGAAAGCTGTGTGCTGAAGAATTGATGCTTTTGAACTGTGGTGTTGGAGAAGACTCTTGAGAATCCTTTGGACTGCAAGGAGATCTAACCAGTCCATCCTAGAGGAGATCAGTTCTGAGTGTTCATTGGAAGGACTAATGCTAAAGTTGAAACTCCAGTGCTTTGGCCACCTGATACGAAGAGCTGACTCATTTGAAAAGACCCTGATGCTGGGAAAGATTGAAGGCAGAAGGGATCTCATCTCAACAGAGGATGAGATGGTTGGATGGCATCACCGACTCGATGGACATGAGTTTGGGTAGGCTCCAGGAGTTGGTGATGGACAGGGAGGCCTGGTGTGCTGCAGTTCTTCAGGTAGCAAAGAGTCGGACACAACTGAGCAACTGAACTGAACTGAACTGAAAAAGGATGACTAAACTTAGTAAAATGTATTAAAAATAGATAAAATCAAGTTAATAATTAGAGCACAAATACAGTATTCCACACAGAAAACTTCTTTCACATTCGTTAATTATTGCCTAAACTCCTACTAAATAAAAAGAACATTTTATGTAGTTCTTTTTCCTGCTTCCTTTCAAATATACCAAAATTTTTCAAAAAAAGAAAAACTATGTTGCCATTACAAATAAGAACAAAATATTAGTAATTAAACAATGTTTACTAAGTGATATAAAATAACTGTATCCATAGGTACAATAGCTCCCTCAGCTCTTCTCCCCAAAAACAGTCATACAAAAGGGTCAAACAGAAAAGCTTTAAGACTAGCAAGAAGCCCTGCTACCTCTTATTAGCTGTTTCTTAGCAGGCAAAATAACACACTTTAGTTCCCTCCTTTGCCAAAAAAGAGTAAATAAAAAGATAATTTTTTTGTCTTCCTGCTGGCTCACTGGTAAAGAATCTGCCTACCAATGCAGGAAATATGGGTTTGATCCCTCATCCAAGACGATCCCACAGACAGAAAACAAACTTACAGTTGTTGGGAGGAGGATGGGGAGAAGAGATACTTAGGGAATTGGATATGGACATGTACACACTTCTATATTTAAAATGGATAACCTAACGTATAGTACAGGGAACTCCGCTCAGTGTTATGTGGCAGCCTGGATGGGAGGAGAACTTGGGGGAAAATGGATACATGTATATGTATGGCTGACTCCCTTTGCTATTCACCTAAAACCATCACAATATTGTTAATCCAGCTATAACCCATTAAAAAATAAAGTTTCTTTTTTAATCACAATTTGAGATAAGAAATGATTCCATTTAACTTTGACTTGAATGAACTCTGACCTGTTTGTACTGTATTTTCTAAAGGTCTGGGGTTAAATTACACGTTTTTATTTGAAAAGCAAAAAAAAGACTATCAGTTAAAAAGACAGTATAGCAACTCACTCCAGAATTCATGCCTGGGAAATCCCATGGACAGAGAAGCCTGGCGGGCTACAGTCCATGGGGTCGCAAAAGAATTGGACACAACTGATCAACTAAACAACAACATGGCATCTATTTCCTGCTGCTGCTGCTGAGTCACTTTAGTTGTGTCCGACTCTGTGCAACCCCAGAGACGGCAGCCCACCAGGCTCCCCCGTGCCTGGGACTGTCCAGGCAAGAACACTGGAGTGGGTTGCCATTTCCTTCTCCAATGCATGAAAGTGAAAAGCGAAAGGGAAGTCGCTCAGTCGTGTCCGACCCTAAGCGACCCCATGGACTGCGGCCTTCCAGCCTCCTCCGTCCACGGGATTTTCCAGGCAAGAGTACTGGAGTGGGGTAGGTGAACCATATAGTATATACTATTATTAGCATTTTCCAGTGTATTTTGTTTTCCCTGGAGCGAAATGATTTTCCAGTGTTTTTATATTGGCTTAATTTTTCTATGTACTTAACAGTAATTCAAATTCAAACACTTTCTTAATTATGTAAATCTCTTCCACAAATGTTTTGGTACTGTGGGCGTTGTGTTAAATTTGTCTTCTTGAGGAAATCACTCCTGAAGACTGCTCTAAAAATGCAGGTTCACTGTTCTCTTGGCCTGGGTCCCCATTACTGTCACCCTCAGGACTCCTGGTTCTGTCTTGCATTAGATATTCTGAATCCTGGACCCCATGTGTGTATTTATTTAATTCAAAACCTCATTTTTTGGTAGAGGACATTCTTCAGTAGTTTCCCAATAAAAGGAGTTTGGGAGACTGAAAAAGAAAAATGACTGTCTAAAATAAACATTTTCCCCCCAGAATTGTATCAGGAACTTTATCTACCAGACTGGCTAATTTCATTAGATACCAGTTCAATTAGTTACTGTCAGTATAAGTCCAAACAGGGGAGAGAGCACAAAAATAACTTGAACAGGGAAATCTTATTAATAAAAAAAAAAATTGTATATAATAAGAGAGTGACTACAAAGAGAATTTTTATCCTAAGGCTGAGGAAGAGTAACCCAAAGAAGAGCAAATCAAGAAAGAAGATCCTCTCCCTAAAGCTGGCAGTCTGATCTCACTGTAGAAGGTATGACTGTAGACCAGTGGATGACGAAGAAGCTTTATGGACTGCCCTGGCAAAGCAGGACCACAAGGAAACAGGAAACATCCTCTAGGGTGCAGGCAGCCAATGTCAGCAGGCAGGTGAACGAAGAAAATCAGGACTCCTGGAGGCAGCTCAGAGGTAGAGCCTGTGTCTGTTTCTGGAAGACCACTGAGGAAGACCTCACTGAGCCAGGACCTAGACCATGAGTTCACAGAGGGAATGCTCGAACTGTGTGCACAGCTGGACTACAACACCACTGGATGTACCAGAATCCTGTAGCAAGAGCAGGGAGGAATCACAACACATCAGAACGAAGAACACAAGTCCCTTCCTCAGGGTATCTCTGCAGCACCCTCTACTGGCAAAATTTAATCTTGTGTGTGTTCAGTGGCTCAGTCATATCCAACTATTTATGACCCCATGGACTGTAGACCACCAGGCATCTCTGTCCATGGGATTTTCCCTGCCAGGATACTGGAGTGGATTGCCATTTCCTCCTCCAGGAATTTAATACTGTACTTGCTACAAAAAATAAATGCATAAAATTGGACTAATAAAGATCAAGTGAAGAAATGACAGTTGCTAAGTCGTGGCCAACTCTTTGCGAGTCCATGGACTGTAGCTTGCCAGGCCTCTATAGGTGGAATTCTCTAGGCTAGAATACTGGAGTGGATAGCCGTTCCCTTCCAGATCAAGTATGAGGGTAGAATTGGAATGTGAACCGAGAACTTTCAGATGTACAAGCAAGACTTAAAAAAGGCAGAGGAACCAGAGATCAAATTGCCAACACAGGCTGGATCACAGAAAAAGTGAGGGAATTCAAAAAAAAAATAAAAACTCTACTTCTGCTTCATTTCCTATGCTAAAGTTTTTATTGTGTGGATCACAACAAACTGGAAAATTCTTAAAGAGAGGGGAATACCAGACCACCTGACCTGCCTCCTGAGATACCTATATGCAGTTCAAGAAGCAACAGTTAGAACCACAGGGAACAACAGACTAGTTCAAAACCAGGAAAGGAGTACACCAAGGTTGTATATTGTCACCCTGCTTATTTAACTGATATGCAGAGTACATCATACAAAATGCTGGGCTAGATGACTCACAAGCTGGAATCAAGACTGTCGGGGAAAACATAAACAACCTCAGATATGCAGATGATACCACTTCAATGGCAGAAAGTGAAGAGGAACTAAAGAGACTCTGGATGAAGATGAAGGAATGAAGCTAAAAGAAGAGAGTGAAAAGCTGGCTTAAAACTCAACATTCAAAAAATGAAGATCATGACATCCAGTCCTATCACTTCATGGCAAAGTGGAAATTGTCAGATTTCATTTTCTTGGGCTCCAAAATCAATGTGGATGGTGACTGCAGCCACAAAATTAAAAGACACTTGCTTCTTGGAAGAATAACTATGACAAACCTAGACAGCATATTAAAAACTAGAGGCATCACTTTGTCAAGAAAGGTCCGTATAGTCAGAGCTATGGTTTTTCCAGTAGTCACGTACGAATGTGAGAGTTGGACCATAAAGAAGGCTGATGGCCAAAGAATTGATGCTATCAAACTGTGGTGTTGGAGAAGACTCTTGAGAGTCCCTTGGACAGCAAGGAGATCAAACCAGTCAACCCTAAAGAAAATCAACCCTGAATATTCATTGGAAAGACCAATACTGAAGCTGAAACGCGAATACTTTGGCCACCTGATGTGAAAAGCAGACTCATTAGAAAAGATCCTGATGCTGGGAAGGATTGAGGGCAAGAGGAAAAGGGGGTGACAGAGGATGAGATGGTCAGATGGCATCAATGACTCACTGGACATGAGTTTGAGCAAACTCCAGGAGATAGTGAAGGACAGGGAAGCCTAGCGTGCAGTTCATGGGGCACAAAGAGTCAGACATGACTTAGTGACTGAAGGGAGGATACAGTTAAAATATATCATCTCTTCTAATTACTTAATACCCACGTTTTAAGTCAAAATTTCTTTTCCTAATGTAAATGAACTGAACTGAACTGAATGTAAATCAAGAATGTAAATTGGTACAGATCCACTCAAGATAAATCTTGGTACAGATACACTCAACAATAAAAGTGTATCTTGATACAGACAATATGGAAAACAAAATGAAGGTGGCTCGAAGAGTTAAAACTAGATCTCCTATATAATTCAGCAATTCCACTTCTGGGTATATACGCAAAGGAAATGAAAACAGGATATCAAAGAGATAAATGCACCCGTGTTTATTGCAGCATTATTCACAACAGCCATGATATGGAAACAACCTAAGTGTCCAGCAACAGATAAATACATAAAGAGGATGCGGCATACGGGCTTCCCTGATGGCTCAGAGATAAAGAATCCACCTGCCAATGCAGGAGACTCAGGTTCGATCCCTGGTCTGGGAAGATATCACATGACATGGAGCAACTAAACCCAGGCACAACTATTAAGCCTGTGCTCTAGAACCCAGAAGTTGCAGCTACTGAGCCCACGACCACAACTACACAAGTCCACGTGACCTACAGCCCAACAAGAAGCCACTGCAATGAAAAGCCTGCACAACACAACTACAGACGAGTCCTCACTTGCTACTACAGAAAAGACTGCATGGCAACGAAGATCCAGCACAGCCAAAAATAAATCAATCAGTTCAGTTCAGTCGCTGAGTCGTGTCCAACTCTTTGCGACCCCATGAATCACAGCACGCCAGGCCTCCCTGTCCATCAACAACTCCTGGAGTTCACTCAGACTCACGTCCATTGAGTCAGTGATGCCATCCAGCCATCTCATCCTCGGTCGTCCCCTTCTCCTCCTGCCCCCAATCCCTCCCAGCATCAGGGTTTTTTCCAATGAGTCAACTCTTCGCATGAGGTGGCCAAAGTACTGGAGTTTCAGCTTCAGCATCATTCCCTCCAAAGAAATCCCAGGGCTGATCTCCTTTAGAATGGATTGGTTGGATCTCCCTGCAGTCCAAGGAACTCTCAAGAGTCTTCTCCAACACCACAGTTGAAAAGCATCAACTTCGGTGCTCAACCTTCTTCACACTCCAGCTCTCACATCCATACATGACCATTGGAAAAAACCATAGCCTTGACTAGACAGACCTTTGTTGGCAAAGTAATGTCTCTGCTTTTGAATATGCTGTCTAGGTTGCTCATAACTTTTCTTCTAAGGAGTAAGTGTCTTTTAATTTCATCGCTGCAATCACCATCTGCAGTAATTTTGGAGCCCCCCAAAATAAAGTCTGTCACTGTTTCCACTGTTTCCCCATCTATTTGCCATGAAGTGATGGGACCAGATGCCATGATCTTAGTTTTCTGAATGTTGAGCTTTAAGCCAACTTTTTCACTCTCCACTTTCACTTTCATCAAGAGGCTTTTTAGTTCCTCTTCACTTTCTGCCATAAGCGTGGTGTCATCTGCATATCTGAGGTTATTGATATTTCTCCCAGCAATCTTGATTCCAGCTTGTGCTTCTTCCAGCCCAGCATTTCTCATGATGTACTCTGCATATAAGTTAACATATGAACAGTATGAAAAAGCAAAATGATAGGATACTGAAAGAGGAACTCCCCAGTCAGTAGGTGCCCAATATGCTACTGGAGATCAGTGACGAAATAACTCCAGAAAGAATGAAGGGTTGGAGCCAAAGCAAAAACAATACCCAGCTGTCGATGTGACTGGTGATAGGAGCAAGGTCCCATGCTGTAAAGAGCAATATTGCATAGGAACCTGGAATGTTAGGTCCATGAATCAAGGAGAATTGGAAGTGGTCAAACAGGAGATGGCAAGAGTGAACGTCAAGATTCTAGGAATCAGCAAACTTAAATGGACTGGAATGGGTGAAATTAACTCAGATGACCATTATATCTACTACTGCGGGCAGGAATCCCTTAGAAGAAATGGAGTAGCCATGATGGTCAACGAAAGAGCCCAAAATGCAGTATTTGGATGCAATCTCAAAAACGACAGAATGATCTCTGTTCATTTCCAAGACAAACCATTCAATGTCACAGTAATCCAAGTCTATGCCCCAACCAATAACGCTGAAGAAGATGAAGTTAAATGGTTCTATGAAAACCTACAAGAACTTTTAGAACTAACACCCTCAAAAAATGTCCTTTTCATTATAGGGGCCTGGAATGCAAAAGTAGGAAGTCAAGAAACACCTGGAGTAACAGGCAAATTTGGCCTTGGAATACAGAATGAAGCAGGGCAAAGACTAATAGAGTTTTGCCAAGAAAATGCACTGGTCATAGCAAACACCCTCTTCCAACAACACAAGAGAAGACTCTATACATGGACATCACCAGATGGTCAACACCGAAATCAGACTGATTATATTCTTTGCAGCCAAAGATGGAGAAGCTCTATACAGTCAATGAAAACAAGACCGGGAGCTGACTGTGGCTCAGATCATGAACTCCTTCTTGCCAAATTCAGACTCAAATTGAAGAAAGTAGGGAAAACCACTAGACCATTCAGGTATGACCTAAATCAAATCCCTTATGATTATACAGTGGAAGTGAGAAATAGATTTAAGGGACTAGATCTGATAGAGTGCCTGATGAACTATGGACGGAGGTTCATGACACTGTACAGGAGACAGGGATCAAGACCATCCCCATGGAAAAGAAAAGCCCTCCAAAAAATTTAATTAAATTAATTTTTTTAAAGAAAGGGTATACAATGGAATATTATTCAACTATGAGAAAGAAGGAAATCTCACCATTTGCAACAATAAAAGTGGGTCTTGAGGACATTATGCTAGTGACATAAGCCAGAGACAGACAAAACAGCACAGTATCACTTACATGAAGAATCTAAAAAAGTCAAACTCGTAAAACAGAGAGTAAACTGGTGGTTACTGGGGAGTGGTGGAATAGGAGAGATGTTGTTTCAGAGTACAAATTTGTAACCAGAGGTAAATAAGCCTTGAGGATCTAACACACAGTATAGTTAAAATAGACAACACTATTAAGAGACTAGACCTTAATCATTCCAATCACAAAGAAATAACTGATAAACATGTGATGTGACAGAGGGACTAATGCTACAACTGCAATCATATTATAATATATAAACATCAAATCAACATGTTGTACACCTTAAGTTTACACAATGTTACATGTCAAATATATTTCAATTTTCAAAAAAATTACTGCATTTGAACAATCTGGAACTCTTCTCTGCTAGGACCTGGTAGCCTCTTTGTCCACAACTATCTTGATCAGTCACCTTAAGTTAAATAAAGCTAAGTAAAGGTCTTTTGCCACTGGAAAAACAAAAAATTATTATTCTATTACAGAAGTATATATGATTTACAAAAGTATTCAAAAAGAGCTCCAACAGAGATCTATAGACTATACCAATGTCAATTTTCTAGTTTGTGTGTTGTACTATAGTTACATCAACTTCTCATTACATAGTTTTTGCGTTAAGCCAGCAAGTACAAATTAAAAACTGAAACAATTTATTATCCAAACAGGCACATCTCTGAATCACTCTACAAATGATCAAACTGCCGTCTAGTAGTGATGTGTTTTATATATATATGTATATATAAATGCATATGTAATGATTGTACTCTCCCAAATTAGGATCAGATACAAGTAACCCATGGAAATTTTTTCTTCCTAGCTTATGGCTTATGTTACTCAGTACAAATGAAGCTGCATACTTACAACAAATCTAGTAATTACACTTTGCTTGCTGTATCAATACTGTATTCTGACACACAGCAAGCATCATGGCAGATCCCTGGGAACAAAGTGATCATCTGACAGACATAAAACCACGAAGCCAAAATCCCTCCCCAACTAACCTTCCACAAAGTCTGAAATTACCATGATTACAACTCCACTTCTTGTTAAGGAACTGTGAAGAGGCCAGTTTTCCAAACGTGTATGGTATTACTTTCCCTGAATAATTTCATTACAAATTAAGATGTAATACTTAGCAAAAATCAACTAGTCATAAAACAAGTACAACAAAAACTGAAATTTTTCCCACTTACTTTTTGGCTATCTAGCATAACCAAGGGAGAAGGAAATGGCAACCCACTCCAGTATTCTTGCCTAGAGAATCCCCTGGACAGAGGAGCCTGGTGGGCTGCTGTCCATGGGGTCACACAGTCGGACACAACTGAAGCAACTTAGCATACATGCATTGGAGAAGGAAATGGCAACCTACTCCAGTATTCTTGCCTGGACAATCCCAGGGACAGAGGACCCTGGCGGGCTGCTGTCTATGGGGTCGCACAGAGTCATGACAAAAGCGACTTAGCAGCAGCAGTAACATAACCAGTGATCCATCAAAGCAGCAAAGTGGGTACTATGCAATAACACTACTTATCGTGTATATAGTGTATTTCAAATACTAGACAAAGCTTTAAAATCCACAAAAATTTCAGGGTATATAAGAAAATCTTCTGCAGTATTTCTACACATGGTGAGACCAAAATCCATGAAAATATCAGCTGGAGAAGGACAGAGAAGATTGCCATCTCCACTTTGGAAACACCAGAAGAGCTTGACCTGATTGGATTTGCTTTGACGTTTTAACTGGAACCTCTCAATAATTAGGCTTAGGCTGCTCATCTCACACATTTCAGATTACAATCATCTTGCTTTCATCCCTCAGCTGTTATTGTTGGTCTTCTCCTAAACAAATCAATCAGCTTTTCTCCCAGGGCAAGGTGTCCCGGGGTTTGAAATCACTGAGCAATCGCTTGAATGCCCCAGGTATACTCTCCCTTTCAAATTCCACTGGAAATACACCAAAGAATACCAATCCGTTTATTTTCTAATTGGTTTAATTTTAAATTTAGCATACAAACAAAATTTAATTGGGTACAGTCTTTAAAAGTATATACTCAGAAGTTAAATGGCTTGGCTTAAACCCTGGCTCTGTTAGTTTCTGGCCAAATGACTGAGTTACTTAATTTCATTAAGTTTCTGTTTCATCTTCTGAAAAAGAAATAGGATAATAATTATAATATCGCTCTCACAAGTTGTTATGACAATTAAATTTTACAATGGCCATTACAGTAAGTCAATAAATGTCGCCTGTTTATTTTTTCTTATGTCCAGCTCCTAAATAAAGCTTAATATATAAAATCTAACATAAGTGTTTGAAAAAAGCAAAAGAACATGAATATAACAAATCTTCAAAACATGAGAACAGTTTTCACATATCCTCTAAACAAGTTAGGAGTCTATCAGGTACACCATTCTATTATTCTCTACAAATTACAGTGAATTTAGTCAATGCTCTAACTTTATAAAATCTTTACATACTTGTTATTCACTTACTCAACAAGTCTTTAAAAAGACCAGAGTAAGAATATTTATGTGGTAGTTGGTATTTGATTGTATGACCTCAAGAAAGCTATTTAACTTCTCTAGCCTCAGTTTCCCTAACTGTATAATGAAGACAATAGCATCTACACCTCATAGGCAGCATCTAGAACAGTGCTCAGCACAGAGAAAGTTCTAAGGAAGGACTATATAACTGTAAAGCACTGGTTCCTAGCACGGCGCTAGATATTGGCGATTCTGGGAGAAATGACACAGTACTTGCCTACAAGTACTTGCTTTTGAACTGTGGTGTTGGAGAAGACTCTTGAGAGTCCCTTGGACTGCAAGGAGATCCAACCAGTCCATTCTGAAGGAGATCAGTCCTGGGTGTTCATTGGGAGGAGTGATATTGAAGCTGAAACTCCAGTACTTTGGCCACCTGATGCAAAGAGCTGACTCACTGGAAAAGACCCTGATGCTGGGAAGGATTGAGGGCAGGAGGAGAAGGGGATAACAGAGGTTGAGATGGTTGGATGGCATTACCGACTCGATGGACATGGGTTTGGGTGGACTCCGGGAATTGGTGATGGACAGGGAGGGCTGGCGTGCTGTGGTTCATGGGGTCGCAAAGAGTTGGATACGACTGAGCAACTAAACTGAATTTGCCTACAAAGCAGTCAAGACCAAATGGTATATACAATTATCTACACATATGGAATCCTTATATGTCAAGGCTATATATTGTCACCCTGCTTATTTAACTTATATGCAGAGTACACATCATGAGAAATGCTGGGCTGGAAGAAGCACAAGCTGGAATCAAGATTGCCGGGAGAAATATCAATAACCTCAGATACGCAGATGACATCACCCTTATGGCAGAAAGTAAAGAACTAAAGAGACTCTTGATGAAAGTGAAGGAGGAGAGTGAAAAAGTTGGCTTAAAGCTCAACATTCAGAAAACAAAGATCGTGGCATCTGGTCCCATCACTTCATGGCAAGTGGATGGGGAAACAGTGGAAACAGTGACAGACTTTATTTTTCTGGGCTCCAAAATCACTGCAGATATGTGATTGCAGCCATGAAATTAAAAGACGCTTACTCTTTGGAAGGAAAGTTATGACCAAGCTAGACAGCATATTCAAAAGCAGAGACATTACTTTGCCAACAAAGGTCCGTCTAGTCAAGGCTATGGTTTTTCCAGTAGTCATGTATGGATGTGAGAGTTGGACTATAAAGAAAGCTGAACACCAAAGAATTGATGCTTTTGAACTGTGGTGTTGGAGAAGACTCTTGAGAGTTCCTTGGACTGCAAGGAGATCCAACCAGTCCATCCTAACAGAGATCAGTCCTGGGTGTTCTTTGGAAGGACTGATGTTGAACCTGAAATTCCAATACTTTGGCCACCCGATGTGAAGGGCTGAATCATTTGAAAAGACCCTGATGCTCGGAAAGATTGAAGGCAGGAGGAGAAGGGGACGAGAGGATGAAATGGTTGGATGGCATCACCAACTCAATGGACATTAGTTTGGGTAGACTCTGGCAATTGGTGATGGGCAGGGATGCCTGGCATGCTGCGGTTCACAGGGTTGCAAAGAGTCGGTCACGACTGAGCAACTGAACTGAACTGAAGGAATCCTTGAACTTGAATTCACAGATAAATAAATTTTTCATAATAAAAATTAACATTTTTAAAAGCCAAAATATTACAAATTAGCATCCAGAATGGGTGATGGGTACACTGAGGTTCAAAACATTATTCTTTTACTTTTGTGTATGTTGTACATTACACATAATGAGAAGTTGTTTTTAAAAATGATAAATCACTTTCCATCTCAGAAGGTAAGCCTTCTGAGTAGTATTTGAAGTGTTTACTTTAACACAGATGTCTTTATACTACAAATGAACTCTGTCGACAGCAGTGCTTAAAATTCAGAGGTTAAGAATTCCCTTGACAAGACTGCCACCTACTGGATCACCTTAAATTCCACTATTCACATTTTGTGATTTAAACACAAATATAATCCAATAAAAAGCAAGGGTTTCTTACAAAAAATAAATAAAAATGGAAATTCAAGTATTTAAAAAACACCCCACGTCATAGAAAATTCTGTCTGCTGTGTTAAAGTATTGCTTGGGCAAGTCCCATTAGCCAGAAGCAATCTCAGTCACGTTTAGTTTGGATATTTAGAGGTCATCTGACAGAATGTGTGAAAAAAGAAGCAAAAAAAACCAACAAATTTGGTAATTATTGCTGAGTATATGAACACATGGTTGTTAGACATTACCATCTACATTAATTATGTTAAAATAAAAGCAATATATTAAATAGTTATACATGGAATGAATTTTTTTAACTATTCTACTGTTATACAAACAGGTACATCTGGTTTAGAAAAATTTCTAATGAAAGCAATATATATCATTCAAATGTGCTTCATCTCAAACAACTTTGGCAGAAGCTAAGATACTATGCTCTGGAAAAATGCCTTAAAGTTACTCAAAAAGTAGCTAAGTAATGATGAAGGCATTAATGTCAAAGATTATTGAGAAGAGCCTGAATTAAGCTGTCTTATGAATGTGAGAATAAGGGCAAAGGCAACATTTCTAACTAATTATTATTTGCAATATATTTTAAATGTATGTATAAATGTTTAAGTTAACAATGAAAACATACATAGGCATTCAACTATTTCACCTATATTCACCAAGGTTTCTATATTCAAATTAATCCATCTTGGAGCTTCTCATTAGTAAAAGAAAGGACTGCTTTATATACAAGCATAGTACAGGCCTCTATAGTACAGGCATAATATATCATTTAATCATAAAACTTCAATATTTGTAACTACTATTTGTTTAAAGTTAAATTATTCAACACCTAACACTTCTTTGCCTATGTCATTCATATATAAAAACTGGTTAATGCCCTTTGTTATGCCAAAGAGAAATGCCTTTTATTACACCAGAAGGGAAGTGCTCAGGGCATTTTTCAAAGACAAAGGGTTTGACTGGGCTCCTGGCAAATTCTGCGACAATTTGAGCACCTAGATAATTAAACACTACAGTGAATCACGAACTATTTCAGGAGAGAGGGAATTCAAGAGTGAATATCAAAAACAAACAGTAATAAATGGGAAAAAAAGGGAGAGGTCTGGCTTACAGGAGAAATGCCAAGGGCTGCCTAGAGAAAACACAAAAGATGGAAAATTACCACTTTGCATTCATCATGATAAAGATTGGATCAGACAAGAATTATGAATGAAAGCTAAACCAAAGAGAAAATTTTGATTTGATGAGAAGCAAAACCAAACAGGAAATTTTGATGAGAAGCAAGATATTTTCCTGGGTCTCCCAAAATACAGCTTACTAGTTACAAAGGGGGTGGGGAGAAAAAAGGAATTACAGTGGAGAAATCAGACATCTTGGCTGGGAATCAAAAATTACCATGACCAGAAAGGGACAGACGGTTATCAAGAGTCTCCACATGTGATACACGCTGAAGGAGAGAAATCATCTATGCAGCATCTCTGCATCTCTCCTTGGAAGAAAAGTTATGACCAAGCTAGACAGCATATTCAAAAACAGACATTACTTTGCCAACAAAGGCCCATCTAGTCAAGGCTATGGTTTTTCCAGTGGTCATGTATGGATGTGAGAGTTGGACTGTGAAGAAAGCTGAGCACCAAAGAACTAATGCTTTTGAACTGTGGTGTTGGAGAAGACTCCTGAGAGTCCCTTGGACTGCAAGGAGATCCAACCAGTCCATTCTGAAGGAGATCAGTGCTGGGTGTTCTTTGGAGGGAATGATGCTAAAGCTGAAACTTCAGTACTCTGGCCACCTCATGCGAAGAGTTGACTCATTGGAAAAGACTCTGATGCTGGGAGGGATTGGGGGCAGGAGGAGAAGGGGACGACAGAGGATGAGATGGCTGGATGGCATCACTGACTCAATGGACGTGAGTCTGAGTAAACTCCGGGAGTTGGTGATGGACAGGGAGGCCTGGCGTGCTGCGATTCATGGGGTAGCAAACAATAGGACACGACTGAGCAACTGAACTGAACTGACTGAATCATGAGGCAATATTACATAAATCCAAACTGAGCAATGTCATATTAACAAGAGGGAAAAGAGATGTATTCTTCAATAATGTCCATGTTTTAAGACAAAGACTCTGGAAATCTTTCAAAATTAAAGAAACCTAACGACGTATGGCAGCTAAATGCAGTATCTGACCCTAATGTGAATCCCAAACTGGATGGGGGGGAAAGGACATTACTGGGTTCACTGGCAAAATCAGAGACAAATAGTAGATTAGTAAAAAGTATTGTATGGAAAATAAGTTTACCGAAGTTGACACATGTAATATGGTTACGTAAGAGATAGCCCTACCCGTAGTTTTCCTAGGAAAGACACATTTCCTAACGACGTAGACAAGGGAAAAGCATCATGGTATATACAACTTACTCTTCAACTGTTCAGAAAAACCATCATGTTTTTTGGTGTGTCTGTGTGTGTGTGTGTGTGTGTCTATGAGTGTGTGTAAGGAAGGAAAGATTGAGACATAGACTGAGAAAATGTTTGGAAAGCAAATGGGATAAACGTTATTAGTAGGTGATTCTGAGTATACATGTATTCTCTGTACTAATTCTATTGTTTTAACTCTTCTGTAAATTTGAAATTTTTTCCAAATAAAAAGTTTAACACATTGCTGTATCTACTGCTAACAAAACTTAAACACAGAAATAAATATAACAATGCATGCACACCCATGTGTATGTATGTATGTGTGTGTTTATATATTTAAAATACAAATCTCTTAAAGATTCTAAAATCTCAGTAAATAAATGGACTTTTTAATAATCAAAAATGATTAAGAAGGGAAGGTGTCTGTCCTATATATAAATAAGGAAGAGCAAGAAAAAGCCCAAATTGGATTGAAATAGTTACTATTGAAAAAAATAAAGCCATTTCATGTTTATTTACCCCCATCAATTGAGATTTTCAATGAACCAGTTACATCTCACTTAGTTAAGTGGAGAAAACATTATTATTCTCATTCTCATTTTTAAATGGAGACACTGAAACATGGTGAAAAGCCGGTCAGTAACACAGCAGAGATTCAATAGTATGTCTCTTGAAACAATAACAATGTCAATACAAGTTCTGGATAGTATGTAGGAGCAAGCTGCTTACCTTTCAATAGCTAATTCTTTGTTAGAAAGTTGCTGCACTGTAATCACAACCTTCTTCTCTATTCCTTGTTTCAATTTGAAATAAAATTTATCTCGATCCTTAGGCACAGGACTGAAAAACACAAAAAAGAACAGAAATGATCAATAATTAAAAACAATAAAATGGTCATCTATTTCAAGGTTAGAATGAAACAACAGTATTTAACAACTTTATTAAGATATATCAAACTTTCACCTTGACACAAAGTAAATAACAAACTTTGGTTGTATCAGTTTCAGGTGTACAGGCAAGTGAATCAGCTATACATATACATATATCCACTCTTTTTTGGATTCTTCCCATATAGGTCATTACAGAGTACTGAGTAGAGTTCCTTGTGCTTGCTATACAGTAGGTTTTAATTAGTTGTCTTTTTAACATATACAGTGTGTATATGCCAACCCCAATTCTCCCAACTGATTCATCTCCCCTCACTTTCACCCTTGTAACCATAAGTATGTTTTAAATGAAAACTTTTTAAATTACATCATTTCAAATTTTAGTTTTTAAATTTTAACAAATTTAGGAACATGGTTTATTTAATTTTAAGACTGTTATATTTCTGGTTTAGTTGGTTATATGGTTATAAATGCTTTTAACACAGTTAAATCCAAGGCAAAACAAGTGAGAAAAAGAGCTTACTTTTAAACATACAGAATTAGAGATGACTGTGACAAATCCAAGAAAATATAAATAAAAGATGAACAAAGAGGAACAGATCAGGGCAAGTTAAATTCTAGCCTAGGCCAGACTGACAATTCTTAAGAATTAGTCCATTAAAACAGTAAGTGTTTATAATATAAGCTGTCTTATCTGAAAAGGAAAAATACTTTCAGTCACTTATTTGACCTAAGTCTCAATTTCTATAACTTAAAAAAAAAGATAAAATACCTACCTAATAATTATTGTCAGAAACAAAGGCAAAGTAATCACATAGGTGATCAATAAGAGTATAACTATTTCTTATCTGCCTATTTTTGAACTAAAGAACAATATTCCAAATATACAACAGAAGGAAACAGTTAATTAAATGATGGTCAAATCACACAAAATACTACAGACAACTATTAAAAACAATTCTAAATAAAAATATTTTAGGGACTTCCCTGCTGGTCCAGTGGTTAAAAACCCACCTTGCAATACAGGGAACACGAGTTTGATCCCTAGTCTGGGAACTAGGATCCCACATGCCATGGAGCAATTAAACCTGCATGCCACAGCTAGAGAGCAGACAGACAGCAACCACTGAGCCCAGAAGACAAGGTCCCACAGGACGCAACCGAACAAGTATTAAAAAAATAAACAAATAAAAACATTTTAATGGGAAAATTCTTACATCATGAAGTTAAAAGAAAAAAACTACATATGTATATGTAACTGTATAAAATACACTCTGGAGGGGGAGGGGGAGGGATAGTAGGGATTGACATGTACATACTATGTTTAAAATAACCAACAAGGACCTACTGAATAGCAAAAGGAACACTGTTCAATATTCTGTAAAAATCTAAATGNTAAAATTTTATTCTAATTTTACTTTTACTAATTTTTCTATAGTAAGTGTATCAGTATTTTAAAATGTCAAGAAAATAATTTACATAAACTATCTGAAAAACCTGACAAAAGTGAACCATGCATCTGCCAATGAAGTTTTTCTATATATCCTAAAGCTTTATAACAACAGTGTATAATTTCTGGAATCTATATATTAGTCAATATTATACTTCAGATACAATACTAATTTTTATTTTTTCCAAATAATCTCACCTAAAGTTTCCTTTTCCATCATCTTCTTTTACCTCCAACGAGACACTGAAGGTAAACACATCACTCTCGGGGGTAGGAATAACCGAGTCTTTAACATCAGATACTTGTCTAGAAGAACGTTTGAAAGCTGTACAGAAACTATATAAAATTCTGCTTACCTAAAAGAATAAAAGTGGAAATAATATTAGACAAAGATTTTAACTGCATTTTGATAACCTCTAATTCTTGAATCTATAATTTCCCAAGGTCACAACGTTCTTAATAGACAAAGTAGATATAGGGTAAGCATATACATATATATAGAGAGAGAGAGAGAGAGTTTGTAACATGTAGTGTATACACACACACAGACATACACAGTTGACCCTTGAACAACACAGGTTTAAAGTGCCTAGGTCCACTTATACTTTTTCAACACTAAATACTACAGTACTACATGACCCATGGTTGGTTGAATCGGCAGATGTGGAACAGTGGATAAGGAGGAACCACTAATATGGAGGGCCAATTATAAATTACACATGAATTTTTGACTGGGCAGAAGGTCAGTGCCCCTAATACACTCTACCTCCCCAGCACACTGTTCAAGGGTCAACTGTAGTTTGTTTCTTTAAATCTGGAATTTAATAAACAGCATAATAAAGATGTTTAAAGTCACAAAAGAAGTTGCATGTACTTATAGATGTTTCTAGGACATAGATGTTTCTAGGACTCATAAGATACTATAATTGAAAAGAATGAATCCTAAAACAATTTCTAGAATAATGCTAGCATCTAAATCTTCCTGGTGAACACACACAAATGAGGTTTTGGCCCAAGTTGTCAATTTCTCCTTTCAATTCTCTCAGCTTCAGAGGGCTAGATCCTGAGCCACAGAATAAACTCTGTTCTTTGCAAAATGAAACAAAACATGGCAACATGATTTAAAGAGCTTCCAGTGTAGTTTCCCAATGCTGTTGCTATATAAATGTGTCGCAAAATGAATGAATCTGAAACGTTTTTATTTATTAGTATTAAGCCACCCTGGTGATTACTTGGTATATAAATATGCATATATGTATTAGGAATGACTTACTCCCCTCCCCTAATATGGAGGAGCACTCTAAATCTCACAATCTTCCAGAGGTCATTTTCTTCCTTGGTCCCAAAAGTACCACCATATCATCTCAAATTTGTATTCTTGAAGCACAAAAGACCTTTCAAATCTCTCAGGTCACTCACGCATTGAACAAATAAAAACAAGATGAAATAAGAATGATTTAAACAAAAGTAATATTTTCAAAATCTCACACTGGAAGGTACTAGTAAAGAGACTTCTCTGAATATTAACAAACCCTTCACTTTGGATAAAGTGAATTCAAATTACTCTTGGTATTAGTCTAAGATTATAATATTTTATAATTCACTTGAACTAAGAGCACTCTCACTAACAGAACTTCTTAAAAGTATGGAGGTCTTTCCTCAGTTTTCTATTTTTGCTACATTCTTATATCCTACCTTTTCTCATACACACACTCCATCACAAACTTCAAAAACTTCCAGCAGCTACACTTACACCTAAGTACTGAATGATTACCCTAACTGCCTCTACAGGGCCAACTCAATAGTTATCTAAATTAACTGACTTATACATTTTAACTGTATAAGAATGCTGCCTGTCATCCCAAAGTTGAGCTTCAGCAACAGCATCATATTTGTATAACACTGCTTGTAAAATGTTAATGCTATTATAATTTTATATAAAAAGTAGAAATAAAGCAACAAAGGATTGATATTAATAAAAAACTTTATACTTCAAATTTTATACAATTAAGCCAATGATAAATTCACTCATTCATGCAACAAATATTCTTTTAGTGTCTTCTGTGTATTAAGTATTTGTTTTAGGGGCAAGGGATACAACAATGAACCTGGAGCTTGAGTTTCAGCACAGGTTAAGTTGATGTGCTTGGGTGGGTGGCAAGGAATCATCAGGTAACACAAAAGTAGGTATGTTCAGTCTCAACTGGACCTTTAGTTCACTCAGTGCAGTAATTTAAGTGTTAAGGACAACAGAATCAAAGAACATGCTGGAAATAAGTCACTAAAGAGTATGCCTACAAGGTTAAGTGTAAATAGGCACTTTAAACTTCTTCAGCTGAGTACTCCCCAGTTCCTAACTTCAAATACAATGTGAAGTCTCTCATTTACTTTATATATTTTGAAGAAAACAAATTTTAAGCATATTTTTAAGAAAACATTGTATGTGAAAACAGAATACCTATAATTTTTGATAATTAGTAAAGTTAAACCCTAACCATATTTATTATTCTCTCCTATAGTCATTTCATTTTCTTTGTATCAGAGCTATCAGCAAGCCTGCCATTTGAGTCCACACCAAAAAAAGTCAAAGAACTTGGCAAATTCTAAAGCATGGGCAAGGGTCAGGAATTTCTTTTTTAAAAACCTAAGTATATGGGGTGGAGCCAGAGTAGCAGAGAATGATGGGAGTGGAGGGACTGGAATAAGACTACAACTTTCTGTTTTTGAAGGAAGGACTCAACAGTACATTAACAACAATTTAATCCACTCCTGTATTTAATCCTGACTATGTCTTAGAAGTTGTTATTTCCAACAAGGTTAAAATCATTTGTGAGTTCTAGAGTCTGTGAATAAGCTGGAATGATGATCCAAGAATGGGTAAGGTAGAGTGGCTTAAAAGACAATGATTATCAGTATCCATAGTTATTGGAACAAATTGGGTAACTGATCTCATCATGAAAAGAAAATTTTAGACATAATACCATGGAAAATATTCTATATGCATCACACTATTAAATACACATACACAAAAAATCTAGAACAGGCATTTTCTTTGCAGATGTCAAAAGGTTTAATAACAAATAATACAGTACAATTTTTCCCCAGGAGGCAGTACCTATAGAAAGCACTGGTTGAACACAAAAATATCTCTTGGGGTGGTGGCTGTTGTTTTTGAAGAGGTGGGGAAAAGGGCACAGGTAGATACGTGGAAAGGAGATACACCAAAATCTTAATTCTGGTGGAATTCTGAGTAACCTTTAGTACATGTTAACAGTCCAAGAAATACTATTAGACAAAATATTTACTTAAATAACATAGCCAATTCTTCTAAAATAAAGCCTTTTCACTAATAATGGTGAAAGAGAATCATCTCTTTTAAAAACAAGTATCAAGAAAATGTTCACCCAAAAAATAAATGTAGAAAAGTCATCCTATAAAAGAGTACCCAGAAAGATATGTGTTAAAATTTTTAAAACTTGCTCAAATATACTACTGAAAGGAACAAAAAAAAAGGCATTATCAAATAAGAAATTTTTTAATAATAAAAATCAACTTATTTGAGAAAAACACTAATAATACAACTTCCAAATTAATTTCCAAAATAAGGCATTTTGCTAAAATACAATCTCAATAAATATATGTTTAGAAACAATATTTTCCCAAAGAATTATGTTTTCTTTTATGTAGTAGTGTATCAGCAATCCTAAGAAAAACCAGAGCTTTAAGAATAAAGATCTTCTTAATGATATTCTTGGTATTTATCATAAAATACAGCTTAATGCCTTTAACAGAAGATGATAACAACCTGCTTCTAAAATACAACACTGAGAACTGCTAGTAAGTATAACATACAAACAGAAAAATCTGTTTTGAAGGAAACAGTTACACTGACTAGTAGAAATAAATTTTTAAGAGTCAACTAAGACTTTTAACTGTATCTTTAAAAACAGCTTTGTATAATATATCCACAAAGATTCAACAAGAATAAGTGCCTCTATGGCTTTTTTCACTATGCTTTCTAATATTATGCTTTGTCTGCAATTCTTTACCAGAATGTTCCCTGTACAAAGATCATCAGTATTAAGATACTTCTGGCTGGATCCCCCAACTCTTTTGCCATAGACAATTAACATCCACTCCAGCAGAGTCCCTCAGAAGAATATCCAGGGTAACAGATCAAATATATCCTAACCCTCCTGTGGGAACCCCTAATCCTCGTGTCACAGGTCCAAAAAAGCCATCACCCACACTGGGCTTCCCCTCTACCACGCCTGGTATCTGCTGCTTGTGGAATTTTATGGTGAAATAAGAGCATATCACAGTGACAAACGGTAGTGGCAGCCATGCTGCAACTTTCTGTTTAGAAGTTGTCTTCTTGCTTTTAACTGACAAACTTCTTCAAATCTCATCCAGGGACTCTGCAAACAATGGAAAACAAATCAGCGATATTGTACACGGTACGTATTTAAGCAGTAAGAACGTCTGTCGTCTGTCCCAGAGCTATCTTGGCCAACTGTCTGTACCTGTTAAGAGGGGCCCATATACTAAGAACTAATGTTGTCCCTTCACCATAGAACAAGAAACTTCTGGGAACCAGATAACCAGACAACCAGTAAATGTGACAAAGGGCAAGTCATTATTTTTTGAGAGGAGAGAGGAAGATATCAGACACCTTCTATAAAAGGCATAAGTAAAACCCAAAGGTTGCTGCAAGGACGAAAATAGCCCTTTATAAAGCATAACTGAAAGGTAAAAATCTACATTTACTTTTTATAATAAAGTAACAGAAAAGTTGTTACTGAAAAATACGTGGGTCTTCAGAATCATATACTTCCTCTGAAAACCACCTTTATTATCTATTCTCTTAGACTTGGGATACGGAAATGGTAACCAATTTATCACCCAAACCAGAACACTTTTAAGAATAAAATGGAGGCTTTAATAATATACTTAGACAACAGGCATAATCCATGACTGCTCCAGGCAAAGAGAAGTGTAAGATCGCTAGTCTAAACAAATACTATCTCTGTTATAGAGATGTTATGAGTATCAAGTAAGTATTTAACACAGTGCCTGGCATAAGCCCTATGTCTATACTGGATTATTTGTATTTAGAAATGATCGCTCATAATAAAATTGAATGATGACTGTCAAGTATTTTTTTTCCAAACGATTTTACCACCAATGTCCCAGAATGTAACTCTTTGAAAAATTTACTCAAAAAAGACTAAATACAGGAACATCACTTTCTCACAATCTACATGTACCAAATACCCTCTCTAGAAATATACTATTTAATACTATACCCAAAACAGGCCGAGAATCCCCCCTCATTTTATCTACTGCTTACCCACTATTAAAGCTCTTAAGATGACAAATAACCCCCCACATAAACAAGTGGATGTTATAATCCAAGAAGAGAGTTTCATACCATCACAGTTATGGAAAATGCTTGCAACCAGGTGCCTTTCAATTTCCTTCCACAGCAGTGATTCTGCCTCTCCAAGAAGCAGGTTCTCCAGTTCTTCAAAGTTCATTTTTTTAATTGTTGAGTGCCAATTATCCAGAATCCACACAGGAATGTTAAATGATGGTTGCCAACATGAAATGCCAGGATTCTACCATCTGCTTCCCCACCTCTGTAGTGGAGTTGTAAGGATCAGAAATAGACCCCCTAATTCACAAATACACAAACATTCTTTCAACTTATTTATATTCACTGTCTCCTATGTACCAGACACACTTGTACTCATTCACTCTATCATACACTTAGCCAAGCAGTCAGTACATGTATATATGTATACATACTGGTATATGTATTGATATATGTATCTCTATTTATATATATATTTATATATATACACATTTATATATATTTATATACATGCAACATACACACATGGATAAAACAGAACTATTTTAGATAGATTTAGACCTACCTAAAACAAACAAAACAAATCTGAACTCCTTACATCGGCACGGTTCTGACAGAGAACTTCTACGTCTGTACATGTTTGTTTCAGTGTAAATAAAATCGATCACCAAGGCATAACAAGTGACATACTGCTCATGGTTAGTATCAGACCCACAGAAATATACATTTCTATGAGTTCCCATGTTGTAGCCAGAAATAAACTCTCAGAACTCCTGTTAATATAATGGTTTATTTACATTTCACAGTAAAGAGAAAACAGAGTAACTGCTGCTTTTAGCATTTTCTGCTGACAATTTATATTTCCAAAAGCAAACACACCTGAGATTTGTCCTTCCAAACCCACTTATTAATGCCTCTAAAAGTTGTTGTATAATTACCAAAGTTCTAAAAGTGCAACTTATTTTTAATTTGAGAAGAATTCAACAGATACCAAAAAGAAAGCAATTTCCACATGTATATACGTACAGCCATTTGACTCTGAGTCTAAAAATAAACTAACATTTAATCAGTGTGAGGAACTCACTGGCATCTTCAAACAGTTCTGCTGAATAGGAGCATTTGCATTTACAATTAAAACAGTTTTATAGAACAAAAGCCAGCCTCTGAACAAATGCACATAGTAAATGATCACAAGTGAAAACCGCAGAGATCTATAACACAATCTCAGTACAATATCTAAGTGGAAGGCTCAGTAGAGAAACAGGTATTGTTATAGAAATTTTTTAAAGTCACAGACAACAACCAACTTGGGCAAAACAATAAAAGAGGGGCAAAAATACTCTTCTCTTCTAAGCCTGAGCAATTACCACCATGGCGGGATGGGAGGACAGCTGATCAAGTGAGATTTTTCTGTTATGTATGTTAAACTGAGAGTACCACTTAACAGCACAGAGTAACCAGATTTAAATTTCCATATTTCATTCTATGCCATCACAAATATTAACTTTCTATTTAGAAAGATACTCCAAACTTATTATGTAACATGGTATATGGTCATACATACTAAATTATTTGACAGTGAAATCAAATAGTTGATTTGATTTCAACTATAGTTGACTCAAATCAAATACTAAGTCATCTCAATAGCAAATTGCTACAAAATATTATACTTACTGCTTCTTTAATTTCACAGGAGAAGACATGTATCTGGAATTCTTCAGAACCATGGGAACTCTCTGTAAACGCAAAGCAATTGCTCTCTGTTGTCCCATCATGGCCACGTGCACAGAACAATACCTTATAAATTGGAAAAGATGCTATCTCGATATTGTTGGATTGGTCTATGATTCTGCAAAACAGTTATGAGAAATGAGATTAAATATTAACTAGCAAAGAACAAAGGCAGTTTTACTAGGCCAGTAACATACAATTATCTTAAAATCACAAAAATAAACTGGTACTAATAATAATCCAAGAGAACAAATTATCTTCATATTTTTATTATAAACACACACACACAAATTATTTACCTTCTTTTCACGATTACTTCACTTTTGTGTCCTATGATCCAGTTCACTTCATCTCAAAGCCAAGGATACACTGCCTGGTAAAGTTAATGTCACCCATCCCTAAATAACTACACTTCTTCTGTTATAGCAAAAGAAACACCCAGAAAAAAAAAAACAGAACAAACCATCCCTGGAGAGCTCATTTCCATTTAAAGTAATACCTGTCTGTTTATCTAAGTCCCAGGTCATTCATTGTTCAACAAAGATCTCTCTTACCCTAAAAAAGGTCAGAGTGGTTCCAAAGATGAACTTAATGAAATTTAAGACGTAAAGGGAATTTGTGGAATTTTTCAAATATTTCTCTCACTTTCCCTGTATAAATCCTAAGGTTTTGGATTGATCCAAAACCTCAAGACTACTTCAGGATCTCAAGTGGTGAAACTAAGGGGTACCCATTAGGAATAGAGAGGCAAATCAAAACACTAAATCTTTGTTAAGGCATGTTTGGCACTGTGAAATTCAACAGATAACAGTGAAAGGTATGTTGACACTTATAAGAGATATTATACAAACAGTCCATCTACAAAACCCTTTCCTAAAAAATCAATGCATTTTTACCAAAATCTTGTAAATTTGTATTGCTATTATTTTGGTACTTAGTGCTTTTCCCACATTTTAAACTTCAGAGAATGAGGCAAATTAGAAAGGTTTTGAAAAAGACTTAAATCAGCCTTCAGAGAATACTAGAGGCCAATACTTTGGCCATCTGATGTGAAGAACTGACTCATTTGAAAAGACCCTGATGCTGGGAATAATTGAAGGCAGGAGGAGAAGGGGACGACAGAGGATGAGATGGTTGGATGGCATCACTGACTCGACGGACATGAGTTTGAGTAAACTCCAGCAACTGGAGATGGACAGGGAAGCCTGGTGTACTGCAGTCCATGGGGTCGCAAAGAGTCAGACACGACTGAGTGACTGAACTGAACTGAAGATACATTTAACCTAATTTCCTAGACTTGGTTCACTTATGGGTTCATTCAGCAAATATTTACTAAAAACCTGCTATGGACCAAAACTGCTCCAGGCAATGAAGCTGCAGCAGGAAAAAATACCAATAACCTGCTTCCATGGAACTGACATTCTAGCGAGGAAGAAAAACAATAAACAAACATAAATATGTAATATCAAGGCATAGAAAAGTTCTTTGAAGGGAAAAAGGCCCAGTGAAAACAAAGAAGAATGGTTATGATAAGATCAAAGGAGGTTTATTTTGATAGTTTCACCGCTTCTTACAAAATAATCATACTGTATGATCTAGCAATTACATTCCTTGGTATTATTCAAATGAGTTAAAACCCTGCACACAGATGTTTACAGAAGCTGTATCCATAATCACCAAAACATGGATGCAATCGCAACATCCTTCCATAGGCCAATGGATAAATAAATTGTGGTACACCCAGACAATAGCACATTATTCAGCACTAAAAAGAAATGAGCTACCAAGCCACAAAAATTCATGTAAGAAAGTTAAATGTCTAATATTAAGTAAAAGAGGCCAATCTGAAAAAGCTATTTATTACATGATTTCAACTATATAATTTACTGGAAAATGCAAAAGCTATGGGTGACAGTACAAAGATTAGCGGTTGCCAAGGGCTGCAGGAAGGGATAGCTGAACTGGCAGAAGGCAGGATTTTTCAGGACAGTAAAAGTACTCTACATGATACTCACTCTAATGCTGGATACATGTCATTATATATTTGTCCAAACTCACAGCATATACACCACCAAGAAGGAACCCTAATGTAAACTATGGACTTTCTAAAATATGTCAGTGTGTAGTTTCATCAGCTGTAACAGATGTACCACATGGAAGAGGATGTTGATGGTGAGGGAAGTGTGTGTTTGGGGAAGGCGGGGGTGCCTATCTGGGATATGAGCAATCTCTGTACTTTCTGCTCAATTTTGCTGTGAACCTAAAATCACTCTCAAAAGTAAACTCTATTAAGAAAAACAGGGAGAAAAAAAAGACTCCTTTCAATAAAAGGTTTCTTGAGGTGAAACTGGACAGAAGTGAAAGAGTCACTGGAAAACCAAGGAAAGCTTGTTTGGGCAAACAAAGTAAAGAGACCACACAAAAGCCCCATGGGAGGACTCCTGACTGATAGTCCAGAGGCAGGATTCATGACTACCTTTGAGAAAGGACAAAGAGGCTACTATGACGGGAAGAGAGCGAATGAATGAAGTACATGTAGTGACAGAAGCAAGAGAAGAGAGAGGGTGGGAGAGACGATCAGGTCAAAGCAGATCATAAGGGCCAGACATGGTAAGAAAGAACTTCAAAAATAATCACAAGTGTGACTGCAGAACACTGATAGGCTGAATGTAGGAAAATAACAGTATCTGATTTACATTTAGAGAAATTCAAGGTTCAACATATAGCTGATTCACTTCGCTGTTCAGCAGAAACAAACAAAACACTGCAAAGCAATTATACTCTAGTAAAAATAATAAAGTGTTAGTTGTTCACTCGTGTCCAACTCTTTTGCAACCCCATGGACTGGAGCCTGTCAGGCTCCTCTGTCCGTGGTACTCTCTAGGCAAGAATACTGGAGTGGGCAGCCATTCCTTTCTCCAGGGAATATCTTTCCAACCCAGCGATCAAACGTGAGTCTCCTGCATTGCAGACAGATTCTTTACTGTCTGAGCCACAAGGGAAGCCCAAATAAAATAAATGGGTTGTATTTACATATCCACAGAGCACAACACACCACATATGCTGGCCGTAATTCTCTCCAGCTAATAATGTGATGAATTCATTCCAGATACTATGCAAAACAAATAAATATAGCCAAGCCAAAAAGAGAAAAAAGAAATTCAAGATTCAGATGACACTAAAAATTACTCCCAGCAAAGCATATGACAAAAAGCCATTTAGCTTCTTTCCAGTCTGATGTAAAGAGCTTAAAATCTAGGGAACAGTCATTTTCTGAATCACTGTTAAATGACAAGGTAAAACACAAATCATAGGTATTTTTAGTTACAGGTGCATTTAGTATTTCAAGCAAATTTTACAAATGCCCCAAGCAAATAAGGAATACAACCAAAACCTAAACATGTTTGCCTTGCACAGCTACAGAGTAAAAGTGAAGTCAAAGTAAGTCCACGGCCTCGTTCATGATAAAATATTATCACCACTATCCAAAAAAAACTTCATACATGTCTAAGAGCGGTAAAAAAAGATTAGAGCTTACCTCACAGAACCTTCTGGAACATTTGGCACATACAGAGTAACAGGAAAGGGGTGCTGACTGGAAGATTTCATAGTTGCCATTGCCCGTAAAGCTTCCACTTCATTACGTGGGGAAGAAACCTTCATACATCCTAAATAGGTCAGTTTGTTAAATAAAACACTATCCTCTTCAGGTATTTCACTTGGAGAAGATGGTCTGGGTGTAGAAATTTCTGAGGAAAGAAAAAAAAAGAAACACCCAAAAGTTAATGTAAAACTTCCTAGTATAATTTCACCTATTGCCCAAAAACAAATGAAAAAAATTGCAAATAAAATTTAGGTCTCCAACTGACAAAGAATTAATCTCCAAAATATACAAGCAGTTCGTGTAGCTCAATACAAGAAAAACAAACAACCCAATCAAAAAGTGAGCAAAAGACCTAAACAGACATTTCTCTAAAGACATACAGATGGCTAATAAACTCATGAAAAGATGCTCAACATCACTCATTGTTAGAGAAATGCAAATCAAAACCACAGTGAGGTATCATCTCATGCCAGTCAGAATGGCCACCATCAAAAAGTCTGCCAACAATAAATGCTGGAGAGAGTGTGGAGAAAAGGGTGAGAATGGTACAGCCACTATGGAGAATAATGTGGAAATTCCTTTAAAAAACTGGGAATAGAACTGCCAAATGACCTAGCAATCCCACTGCTGGGCATACACACCAAGGAAACCAGAATTGAAAGAGACAGATGTACCCCAATGTTCACTGCAGCACTGTTTACAATAGCTAGGACATGGAAGTAATCTAGAAGTCTATCAGCAGACAAATGGATAAGGAAGTTGTGGTACATATACACAAAGGGATATTACTTAGCTATAAAAAAAGAACACATTTGAGTCAGTTCTAAGGAGGTGGATGAAACCGGAGCCTATTATACAGACTGAAATAAGTCAGAAAGAGAAACATAAATACTGTATATTAACACAGATATATGGAATTTAGAAAGACAGTAACCACCCTATATGAAAGGCAGCAAAAGGGACACAGATGTAAAGAACAGACTTTTGGATTCTATGGGAGAATGTGGGAGTGGGATGATTTCAGAGAATAACACTGAAACATGTATATTACCATAGATAAAAGAGATGACCAGTACAAGTTTGATGCATGAAGCAGAGCACTCAAGCCAGTGCTCTGGGACAACCCAGAGGGATGAGTGGGGAGGGAGATGGGAGGGGTGTTCAGGATGGGGGACACATGTGCACCAGTGCCTGATTAATGTCAATGTATGGCAAAAACCATCACAAAATTGTAAAGTAACTGTACTCCAATTAAAACAAATTAATTCAGTTCAGTTCACTTCAGTCACTCAGTCGTGTCTGACTCTTTACAACCCCATGAACCAGGGGGTTCCAGGCTTCCCTGTCTATCACCAACTCCTGGAGTCCACCCAAACCCATGTTCATTGAGTTGGTGATGCCATCCAACTATCTCATCCTTTCGTCCCCTTCTCCTCCTGCCCTCAATCTTTCCCAGCATCAGGATCTTTTCAAATGAGTCAGCTCTTCACATCAGGTGGCCAAAGT
The DNA here is from genome assembly GCA_006410935.1 of Redunca redunca. Taxonomy (NCBI): domain Eukaryota; kingdom Metazoa; phylum Chordata; class Mammalia; order Artiodactyla; family Bovidae; genus Redunca; species Redunca redunca. The sequence goes on along the minus strand of SJYQ01006741.1, from coordinate 316,574 downwards.
ACCTTCAACATCAGTCCTACCAATGAACACCCAGGACTGATCTCCTTTAGGATGGACTGGTTGGATCTCCTTGCAGTCAAGGGACTCTCAAGAGTCTTCTCCAACACCACAGTTCAAAAGCATCAATTCTTCGGCACTCAGCTTTATTTATAGTCCAACTCTCACATCCATACATGACCACTGGACAAACCCATAGCCTTGACTAGATGGACCTTTGTTGACAAAGTAACGTTGCTGCTTTTGAATATGCCATCTAGGTTGATCATAACTTTCTTTCCAAGGAGTAACCGTCTTTTCATTTCATGGCTGCAATCACCATCTACAGTGATTTTGCAACCCAAAAAAATAAAGTCAGCCACTGTTTCCCCATCTATTTGCCATGATGGGATAGGATGCTGTCATCTTAGTTTTCTGAATGTTGAGCTTTAAGCCAACGTTTTCACTCTCCTCTTTCACTTTCATCAAAAGGCTCTTTAGTTCCTCTTCACTTTCTGCCATAAGGATGGTGTCATCTGCATATCTGAGGTTATTGATATTTCTCCCAGCAATCTTGATTCCAGCTTGTACTTCTTCCAGCCCAGTGTTTCTGATGATGTACTCTGCAGATAAATTAAATAAGCAGGGTGACAGCCTTGACATACTTCTTTTTCTATTTGGAGTCAGTCTGTTGTTCCATGTCCAGTTCTAACTGTTGCTTCCTGGCCTGCATATAGGTTTCTCAAGAGGCAGGTCAGGTGGTCTGGTATTCCCATCTCTTGAAGAATTTTCCACAGTTTACTGTGATCCACACAGTAAAAGGCTTTGGCATAGTCAATAAAGTAGAAATAGATGTTTTTCTGGAACTCTCTTGCTTTTTCAATGATCCAGTGAATGTTTTCAAATTTTAAAAAATTTAGGTTTCTCTGAATTTTCACTTATTTTAATGTTCATCCTACCTTATGAGTTATGGAATTGGCCATTTTGTACTTCAGATCTCTCAAAGTATTATCTTACTTATCTATAACTTCTTTAAAGGAAAGGGAAAAAAGTCTAAACTTGGTATTTTCAAAAGGCAAAAATACAGAGTTCAAATGATATAAAACATTGAGGAGAAAAAACTATACTAAAGACAGTGTAAATGTGCCAAAAATAATGAAAATAACATCGAATTTATTAAGCAGCCTAATTTCCTAAGCAAAAATCAACAATGTTAAGATATTCCATCTCACACTAGTATCAACAAAAGTCAAACTCCTTATTTTGTTCCATCCTGGCTTACTGGCTTCTACAAAAGTATCCCAATGAAAATTTTTTCCTCAAAGTAATTATTTCGATGAATTATCCTATGACTGCTCCCCCAATTCTTTTTTTTAAAACTCCACTTTAATTCTAGCAGAGCATGCATGTAGCAAAGTCCCAACTGTGGTTAGAGAGCATTCATCTGCATATATCAGGTAGTATGAAGCTTCCCCTCTGCACTCTCCCCATCCGCACCTAAAATCCCCATTCAGCTAGTCTCCAACTCTTCCTGTTACCCACATCCATGCTGTACAATATTAAGCATGCCTGTTTCACCCAAACTAGATCCTTGTGGCATGCTTTAATTCTCATTAGCAAGATTATACTTACAGGATATTAATATATAATTCATAAAAGCCATTCTGAACTTCCCCACTCCAGCTTTCAATAAATCATGCACCCTTCACCACTTTTTTTTTCTATTCAAAAACTTAAGCCATTCAAAATGAAGTATTTCATCTACCATGTTCTTCAATGACTGAAGCATGTTTCTCCCTGCTTTGAATTAGTTCAGTGTACTTTATTTCAAAAGAGACAAAAAACTACAAATACAATATAAAAAAAAGAAAGAAAAAAACTACAAATACACTTTAAGGCTGAATGTTAATATGTTATGTGTGTGTGTGCACAAAACGAATTTTGTTAACCGAGCAAGTACTTATGCAAAAACAATTACGTGCAAGAGTCACTGGTAAAACTAGGCTTCGGTGACTGATGAACATGGTAGATGAAGTAGTTCAAATGGTCTAACTTATGTGTAACTGGAGTCCTACACAAGAGGGAAGGTGCAGGAAAAGCTTTCAAAAGAAATAAATATTTTATAAAATCTGTGTAATGCACAGGTTCATGAAACTCTGTATACTCCACATAAAAAGCAATACACAAATGGATGCAAAAATGACAGATGGCAAAATCAGTAGAGAAGACCTTTTAAAATAACTATTATAAGTATGGTAGAAGAATTAAAGAAAAACACCTAACAAAAGAAGGAGAAAAATCGAAGACAGAAAAAAAAGAACCAAAAGAAATTCTGGAGCCAAAAAATGCAAGAGCTGAAACGAAGGATTCTCTTGGTGAATATAACTAATTCTAATTTGCCTAAGAAAATAAGAATGTTAAAGAAGTTCCTTATATTATCAAGAACATAACAAGAATGTTAAAGAAAACTGAAACTAGAGTGAACTAGAGGGAAACTGAAGAGCACCAAAAGTCATAAATATGACTTTTTCCTTTTACGATTTAACTTCTTCAAAATACAACAGACTGCTGGTTATATCCATCTGGAAATCTTATACGTTAGTATGCCTAAAATTGAATTCATTAGATGTCTATCCAACTATTCATATCTTGAATAACTCTTGAATTCATCCTACTTTTCTTTGGCTCATTACCAAAATTACTACAGCAGTAATTTTCAGTTCTTCTTTTCTCCAATTTATTACCTACACTTCGGCCACCAAGGTTTCCATAAAGATGAAGGAGAGAGAGGAAGGAAGGAGAGGAGGGAGAGAGGAAATAAATTAGATATACCATGCAAACAGATACACCATGTAAACACTAATTGCAAGAAAACCAGAATGGGTATATCAATACCAGAAAAATCAGACTTCATAACAATGAATAGTAACAGGAGAAAAACAGACCTTTCACAATAACAAAAGGGTCAATTTTTAAGAAAAATGTCATTTAAAAAGTGGCTATGACCCTCATACCAGAGCTTCACAATACCTGAAAAAAAAACTAGCAGAACTGAAGACCCTCAAACTGAGCCAGTCAAGCCAAAGTCTATTACATCTTCTATCTATTAACTGAAAACACTGGGCAGAATATAAAAAGTAACTACCTTAGGACTGTTTTTGTTTTGTTTTGTTTTTTAAAAAGCAAATAACAATTGACACACTGGATAGAGAAGTCAAAACCTGAAGGACCACCAGTATAGTACTGAATTTCCTTTTATATTTTTTCATCCTTTGTATTTCATATTTGATCTAAGGGCAGGCCAAGTTGCAGAACTGTGCAGTGAGCAACAAAACTTCAAGAGAAATCCAATCTTATCTGGCCAAGAAAAACAGAAAAAGGAGTCCTTGTAAACCACAAAGTGTTTGCGGAGTTATAACATTTCTCTCTCTCTCTCTCTCTCCCCCCCAGTTCTACCACAAGGCCAGTCCCAATGATAAGAGCTGCAGAAGACTGTGAGTGTGTGAGTGTGTGAGTGTGTGTGTCTGTGTGTGTGTGTGTTGGGGGGGGGGGGCGCATGAGGGAGGACTGGGGGAGAAAATGGAGCATCTGAGAAGAAAAGAAACCTCTCAGTAGTTAAAACACCCAAGCAAGGGGCAAGGCTCTTGTGGTTCAACAAAGAAAAAGGAAGCCTCTGCTATTTTTTTTCTTTCTTTTCTCTCACCACTCTGTCATGAAGTTGACTTACCAGTCATACAAGACCACATAACAGCACAAAGTAACAAAAACTCTAAGTAAGAAATCCATCTCTCTACTTAGGGGAAGAAGGAAAATGAGCCCTAAGAAGCCAAAGAGTATGGGGGAAACCGTGAGGAGGAGAGTTGGAGTAGGCAATCCCCTAATTCTGGGTATGAACTAACATAAGTCTTGGGGTTCACCACCATGCTATACACGTGTGGAACAGACCAAAGAAGCATAGCAAAGGTTTTAGAACTGACTGACTTTGGAACCAGAAAGCAAGATGGAACTTATAGTCTGGATGCAACCAACTAGACTGCCTGCTAAAATAAAATCAACATTCTTCAGAGGATTTCACCAGGAAACACAATCTCAAATGTAAGAATCAGAAAGTCTGGAAAAAAATTACTTAACAACAACAACAACAAAAATCAAACAAAGGTGACCAACTGTCAAGGGAAAAAAGCAATCAACAGATACCAATACCCAAAAGATGCAGTTGCTAGAAGCATCAGAAAAAGACTTTAAAACTGGTATTATAACCATGCTCTGTGGCATAAAGGTGAAAAAATTCAGAATGAATGAAAATATTGAAATCTGCAGCTGAGGAACAGAATATGTAAAAAGGAACAGGTAAACTTAAAACCAGAGAGAGAGAATATCTAACATTAAAAATTCACTGGATGGGCTCAAAAGAAAGGAGGTAACAGGACTAAGAGGCAGTAAACTGGAGCACAGATCAACAGAAATTTTCTAAACTAAAGAAGAGAGAAACAAGATTGGGAAACAATGAAGAGTCTTAGGAATTGTAGGAAAATGTAACAGTTTTGCTATCTTAGAGGAAAAGACCATGCACACAAAAAACTTCCAAATTTCATAAAAGATGCAGATTTACAGATTCAAAAATCTCAATAAACATCAATAAAGATAAATCCGAAGAAAATCATACCCATATAATCAAACTGCTGGAAAATGAAAATACTAAAAGTAGACAGAGAAAAACAGCATGTTACAATAAGGGAACAACAAATGATTCAAATGACTGCAGATTTCTCATCAGAAACTATGGAGAAGAGAAGACAGCAGAACAACATCTTCACAGTACTCAAAGAAAACCACTACTCAGAGAATATTGACTGCCCCACAGAATTCCAGGGGTTAGGTACGTCAATGGAGAGAAAGGGCCTACACCCTGCCCAGGGCCCATTTTAAGCAGGTATGTTCTAACTATTGGGCTCAGACTTAAAATTGTGTGTAGTTTTATTTTGAGGGTCAAGATTTCCAGCTACTGATGATGACATTTTATTTGGTACTCACTTTGTGCCACACATTTTATTAATACAACATACTTTCTATGGATGATACAGATGGTATCATTTAAGCTTCTAAATCCCTACGAAATGGTTTCTATTTTATCTCTGTTTTACAGATGAGATAACTTACCATTAGAGAAGTTGAATAACTTGCCCAAGCCACAAACAGAGCCTGGATTCAAACCCAGGTCTGAGCTCCAAATATGTCTTAATCTCTAAAAGAGGTCTAAAATAGAATGAATTAAAAGCAAAATGAAGTATATTCTGCTCTTAATTATAGAGAGTATCAGCTCTTCAAGGAAAAGAATTGTTCCATCCTCTTTCTATTCCCAGCACTTGTAACAGTCTCTAAAAGACTAAACACTCAATAATACACCAAACAAATCAATCAGTAAATAAATGAAATTTTTTAGAGTTAGTGATCCTTTCAGCAACCAAGTAATGGAAAACACACATCTCTGGACACCACCTGGATCCTATTCTATCCACAACTAAATGTATCATAACTGCAGCCTCCACGTAGGCAAAAACTCATGACGAGTGGAAATCTTGGGTTAAGGAGGCAAACAGTAAAATATTTTTTAGCAAGCCAATACTTTTAGATCTAGTAAAATAACACACCACTGCAATAAGTTCATATCCTTATAAACTGTTTTATACAAGTCATTCTTCTTCAATTCTATTATCCCTTCCTCAGCAGAAAGATGCAAAGAGTAACAAAGAGCATGAAAGAGAAAACTCATTATGTAACCAAACAGTATTTTAGTAAATTACTGAAAATTAGCAAAAATTCCCTGTACAGCTGAATCCAAGTAGCCAGGATATATGATTATCAAATGACAAAAACCAAAAAGTTAACCAATGAGTTAAACCAACGATGTTCAAACAAAAGCATTTATCTATTCAATTTTATCACTGGCAAACTACATATCTTTAATATTCACTTCAGCCTATTTAAATATAGATACTTTCCAGGTAGTTCCTTACCATTGAAGTTAGGGGTTATTTTAAATTGACCACAAGAATTCTCTTAACAAAAACTGCAACTATGAAGAGGCAGCTGAAATCTCTTGTTTTAGTTCTTTCAGGCTACTGTACAACAAAATACCACATGGGTGGCTTACAAACAACAGACATTTATTTCTCGCAGCTCTGGATGCTGGGAAGTCCACGACTGAGGCTCTGGCAGATGGCTGTCTCATGGGAGCTCACTTTCTAGACAACATCTCTTCACTGTGTCCTCACACTGCAGGAGGCACAAGCTAGCTAGCTTGTAGCACTTTGGCCTAGATTTACACTTAGCCTACATAAACATTCAGAAATGGATCTGCTGCTACTGCTGCTGCTAAGTCGCTTCAGTCATGTCCGACTCTGTGCAACCCTATAGATGGCAGCCCACCAGGCTCCCCTGTCCCTGGGATTCTCCAGGCAAGAACACTGGAGTGGGTTGCCATTTCCTTCTCCAATGCAGGAAAGTGAAAAGTGAAAGTGAAGTCGCTCAGATGTGTCCGACTCTTCGAAACCCCATGGACTGCAGCCTACCAGGCTCCTCCACCCATGGGATTTTCCAGGCAAGAGTACTGGAATGGCTTGCCATTGCCTTCTCTGCAGAAATGGATCATGCAGCCTTAAATCAATTGGGATGCTATTTCTTCTGCTGAGTGACTTATAACCAAGACCAGCATGTACTGATTCATGTCATTCCCTTGACCACAACAAAATGGTTCAGTTGGTCCAATCAGAGTAAAATTCACAACTTTTTTCTCAACCACCAGGTATAAAGAAATCATTTACCCTTACTTATCAATTTCTGCTACTGATTAGCCATGACATGGAGAAGATCAAAGCTGAGTAGTTTACAAAGAAATATTACCAGAGACCAGATCAAACCACACCTCCAGTGTTTAAACCAGTAGGGGCTGGGTTGAGGTGGGTTTGCCTTTTCCTGATCCAAAATCATTTTCACTTATAAGGCTGGTATTCCTACTATAAATCCTACTTATTCATGCATGTATTTATCATTTATTATGCTGTAATAAACACTTTTACAGTATTATTACACTGATGGAGTTGATATGCTATTTTACTTAGAATTTTCACAAATTATAATTTAAAATAACTGCATTTAAACTGAATAAGAAGGCACATCATATGAAAGGATGTATATATTAATTATTCTTTGATACCTAAGAATTTATTCATTTGTTAAGCATTTATTGAAGATCTACTATATTCCAAGTCATTGTTCAGTCACTAAGCCATGTCCAACTCTGAACCCATGGACTGCAGGACACCAGGCTCCCCTGTCCTCCACTATCTCCTGGAATTTGCTCAAATTCATGCCCACTGAGTCGGTGATGCTTTCCAATCTTCTCATCCTCTGCCACCCGCTTCTCCTTCTGCCTTCAATCTTTCCCAGCATCAGGGTCTTTTCCAATGACTTGGCTCTTCGCATCAGGTGGCCAAAGTATTGGAGCTTCAATTTCAGCATCGGTCTTTACAATGAACGTTCAGGGTTAACTTCCTTTAGGATTGATTGGTTTGATCTCCATGCAGTCCAAGGGACTCTCAAGAGTCTTCTCCAGCACCACAATTTGAAGAATCAATTCTTCAGAGCTCAAACTTCTATATGGTCCAACTCTCACATCCCAACATGACTACTAGAAAAACCATAGTTTTGACTATACAGACCTTTGTTGTTAAAGTGACATCTCTGCTTTTTAATATGCTGTCTAGTTTTGTCACAGTTTCCTTCCAAGGAGCAAGCGTCTTTTAACTTCATGGTTGAAATTAATGGGTAAACTGAGTACCATAGCAAAGTGAGTCCCAGACATAGTATCAGTTCTCAAACAACACTGAGAGTGATTTTACAGGTAGAGGTACAAAAAGAAGCTTAAGAACCAAAGTGGGAGCTCTCGACCAGAACTCTAAAGTTGGTGGCCTTGATCTTAGAAAATTAAGCTAATAAATTTTCTGATTTTCATCTTAAAATTTTCATCATCACTTTTTCTGTTACAGTTTCTAAGAGTTCAATACAGTACCTGTATTTGATGGATCCAAAATTAACTGAAGAGATGGCTTATTTGTTTGCCTGGCTGAAATATTTCCAAATGAATGGTCTGAAATCTCACTGGAACTTGGACAATCAACAGGAAGGCTGCTTTGCCCCTTCTCCGAATCTCTCAAAATCTCTTCCATGGCTTTTTCCAGTTGTTCATCACCATTAGAAACTATCTACGGACAAAGGAAAACAAATCCTTTCAATCATAATATGGTTCTAGAACTTAATATAAAAATAGTTACTGAATACCAAGAATTAGTTGTACCTAATTTCATGAGATGTAACAGAAAATTCTGAGTTTAAAAAACAAAAAACAATAGAGGACTATTAGTTTCAGAAAAGGATTCTCCAGAAACACCTAAGGCAGTTTCCAACTATATTTGGTCTAAGAGCTTACTTACAAAGATTTTTGGTGTTTTTTTTCTTTTTTTTACCTTTCAGTAACACATTCTAAAAATCAAGTAATCCTAAATTTATGTGTTTTAAAGAGAAAAATAGATAAGTTTAAATAGACAATATATAGTGTTAATATCATTTAAAAGGTCATATTTTATGTTATCATAACATAAATATGTTTGTGATTTCTTTACAAATTTTGCTTGAGCAGCCAAGGAGTATCGGTAATTTCCTTTTATTTAAGTTGGCTGACCTTTTTCTTAAAAGCCAAGTGAGACACACCAAGCATAAGTAAATAAATGCCTTAAGCACATTAATGTGAAAACAGAGTTAAATGAATTTAAATAGCTATTTATTTAAATATAGATATTTCAATAAATTTAAAGGAATC